>JAOTQR010079645.1:0-10423 GCA_025774065.1 Solanum ossicruentum
CTCCCGCACTTCAAATTGATAAAATTTAAGCTATACTCCAATCCCAACAATTAATCCCAATTAATAATTAACCTTAACAAATTTCGGGGTTTAACATTCTACCATGCAGGTAAAGCTAACATTGTTGTTGATGCTCTTAGCAGGTTGTTAATGGGTAGCACAACCCATGTTGAAGAAGGAAAGAAGGAGCTAGTAAAAGAAGTGCATCGATTAGCCCATTTGGGAGTCCAACTTAAGGAGAATGATGAGGGAGGAGTTAATGTTCAGAACAGGTCTGCTTCATCTTTAGTGGCAGAGGTGAAAGAAAATCAAGATTGAGATCCTATCATACTCTAATTGAAGGAGACTATCCACAAACAGAAAGTGATAGTCTTCTCCAAAGGGGGAGATAGAGTGTTGAGATCCTAGAGTAAATAGTGTGTTCTAGATATTGATGGTATTTGAGATAGAATCATGACTGAAGCTTACAACACTAGATATTTCATTCATCCTGGCTCTACCAAGATGTGCCATGACTTGTGAGAAGTCTATTGGTGGAGTGGAATGAAGAAGGATATTACTGAATTTGTTTCCAAGTGCCCGAATTGTTAGTAAGTGAAAGTTGAGCATCAAAGGCCATGTTAATTAGCTCAAAACTTTGAGATTTCTAAATAGAAGTGGGAGATGATCAATATGGACTTCATTACTAGTCTAAGGTCTCGAAAGCAACATGATTCGATATGGGTGATTATGAATAGGATGATCAAATCGACTCACTTCTTAGAAGTTGAGACAACCAATACTACAGAGGAGTACACCAAGTTGTACATTCGAGATATTATGAGGTTACAGGGAGTTCCCTTGTCCATCATCTCGAACAGAGGAGCTCAATTCATCTCACAATTTTGGAGGTCGTTGCAAAAAGGATTGGGTGTGAAAGTAAATTTGAGCACAGTCTTTCATCCGTAGACAGATGTACATGCAAAGGTACAATTCAAAGTTAGAGGATATGTTGAGAACCTGTGCTCTTGATTTCAAGGGAAATTAGGATGATCACTTACCATTGATTAAATTTGCATATAACAATAGTTATCATGCAAGCATTCATATGGCTCCCTACGAAGCTTTGTATGGTAGGAGAAGTAGATCACCGATTGGGTAGTTCGAGGTGGGAGAAACGGAGTTGATTGGGCCTAATCTTGTCCATCAGTCAATGGAGAAGGTTAAGGTTATTAAAGAGAGGTCAAAGACTACACAGAGTCACCAAAAATCCTATACTGATGTGAGGAGGATAGATTTGGAGTTTGAGGTAAATGATTGGGTATATTTGAAACTTTCACCTATGAAAGATGCCATGAGATTTGGGAAGAAGGGTGAATTGAGTCCACGCTATATTGGACTTTATTAGATTATGAAGAGGATTGGGAAGGTTGCTTATGAATTAGAGTTTCCTTCTGAGTTAGACAGAATCCATCCAGTGTTTCACGTATCAATGTCGAAGAAATGTTTGGGAGATCCTAACTTGGTGATCTATGTGGAGATAATTAGAGTGAAGGATAGCTTGATCTACGAGGAAATTTTGGTCCAAATCCTTGATCGTCAGATTCACAAGTTAAGAACCAAAGAGATAGCCTCAATCAAAGTCCTGTGGAGAAATCAATTCGTTGAGGAAGCCACATGGGAAGCTGAGGAAGAGATGAAAACACAATGGCCGCACCTATTAGTGCCAAATGATGAGAATATTGAAGGTAATTTCCTTATCCTCACTAAATTGATTTTCTTTTCTTAAGTTGATTGTCTATTCTTGAGTTCGAATAGAGTTGACTGATGATTGAGACAGAGTCGAGAGATTTAACTGATAGATGTGAATATTAAGACTATTTGTGTGTTGATTTCCACCTTTACTCATCATTCGAGGACGAATAATCTCAAAGGGAGAGATGGTGTAACACCCGATAAAATTATCAAAATACCCCCAGGATAGAGACGTGCGTAATGTCTTCCCATTCTCCGTTTATGAAGTCGAGACAGGATATGCAATCAATATTGAAAATTGAGTGAAAAAATGACCTCATTCGGATTTTAGAGCCATCAAATCAAAAAAATCATTTTTAGATCCAAAACGATTTCCAGAGTTGATGCGTGCCCAAGATGCGACGCACCGGGATGTGGACCAACACTTACATTTTTTTAAATTTTCTCGACGAGAATTTAAAACTCATTCTGAAACATTTTTCTTAGTGAACTTTTTCTTTTTAATTTGATGGGCATTTCAATTAATTCCCAATCCCTCCTAAACTTTGTGTAAATAGGGTCTAAAACTGTATTCTAAATCCTTTTCTAAACACTCTAAAGACTAGGACTTGAGAGAGAAGAAGAGAGAAGCGTAGATTGAAGAATTCAAGAAAAGTCTTGGTGGTGGATTGGTAAAACCTCATTCCAAGTATGTAATGCTAAACTAAAAACAAGAGATTGTTCTCTCATGTGCCCCCTATATGGTCATAAAAGAGTTAAAAGTCTAATGAGTCTACATACATAATTCTTGAATGGTTTCTTGAAGATTTTCTTGAAAATTATATTAATTACATGTATTTTCATATGTTGATGATCATCATAAACTTATCTTTCATGAATAGAATATTTTCACGAGATATTTGCATAACCCTACAAGATAATTTTGAAAGCATGCATGAATGAACATAGGGATTGAGTCTAGAGCCTTAATTGAGAAAGTTGATAGAGATTGTGATTGTCAATGTGAAATTGAGGATAGATTGATAGTATTTGATGGTTTATGAGTCTTTCCAAATGAACTCTAATGATTTGTCTATTCGATTGTTCCCTAATGATTGTTCTAAGCCTTGAGCTATTGATTGAGATATTAATTGGTAAGATGATTAGAGTCTCTATGAGACTGATTGAAAGATAGTACCTCCACGAGGCTGATTGAGATAGTTTGATTGGATGGATTCTTTTATGAGCATTGAGTCATAGGAGGAGTATCGAGCACCAAAAGAGGAAAAGTTAATCTGACCTGCACTCGTCCACTATGTAGCCAAGCGTAGGTGAGGATTAGGACCATCGCATCACATTATATTGAGGTTCCCTCTGATTCGAAGTCCCTGAAATCAGAGGACTTATAAATTGTTGTCTCTACATGGACTTGTCCATATTGTTTGGATTCATTGCGTACCTAGAAAGTACAGAATTGCTTTGGCAACATCAACAAGAATGTTGTACAATCACTGGATCATAAGCGGTTTTTGTCGGAAAAGAAACTCCAAAAAAGTTCTCAAACTAAATACTCTGAGTTGAGATGAGATTGAGATGTGCTTGATTCGATTGATGAGTGTTGATGGGTTAGATGAGTCATTTGTCTACTCTTTATTCTTTCTTTAGATAGACACTTGACTTATTGATTGTTATTACTTTGAGTTGATTGCTGTTTTTATATTATTCTACTTGTTTCAGTTTCATTCAGCTATTTTACATACCATACATTCCATGTATTGACGCCATTCGACTTGTATCATTTTATGATGTAGAAAGAAGGGATAGAGATCATCAGCAGACACATCATTTAGGATCTTAGACGTTCAGCGGATTGGTGAGCCTCCCCTACTTCGGAGGATTCATATGCTATTTTTCACTTTGCTTTAGAATTACATATTTATTAACTTTATTTTGGTTGAGGTAGCCATTAGTCTGTCATTGACATCTTCTGATAGTGATAGAGACTTCATAGGTTAGAGCCGAATGTTGATTGTTGGGAGCTTGTTCTTTCTACTAGTCTTCTATTATTATTATTATTATTATTATTATTATTATTATTATTATTATTATTATTATTATTATTATTATTTTGAGGGTAGATGATAAGATGTGTCCATTTACTTTTTCTTTATCTTCCATTGATTTTTAGAATGTGTTAATAAATGAACGAATGTGATGAGGCCAAGTGGTTCGCTTGGAGACTAGCAATAGTCTCTGGGTGCCGACCACGTCTTGGGTCCCCTCCCGAGGCATGACACACATCATGGACATGATCTTTTGAGATATTTAGAGGTTTTTTTGGAGAATGGGGAGAATATGTGTTTTGCCTCGGATAGGAACGAAAGCATATGGAAAGGAACTTCACAAGTGCACCCCTATAAGCCTCATCATGCATATATCTGGTATTTATGGATAAATGTTTTAAAGAAATGTCATAAGAATGCTAAAGAGGTCAAAAAAGGTTCTTTGCAATGGCAAAAATGAACACACTTCAAGAGTTTGACGATTAGTTGGAAGAATGGATGCAATTGATAAAAAAATTGAGGGGTTATTTGTTTGAAGTAGAATATGAGAAATGTTCAAGAGCTCATTCAATAGTCAATTGCGCATGGACTATGACTTCAAACATAGTCAAATCAATAAATAATATAAATCGATTGGCAAAAAGGCTTCCGATACTATCATTATTAGACTTTGTGAGGATAATAATACAACTATGGAATACCAAGTATAGTGAGGAGGCTTGCAACACGAAAACAGATTTAACTATAAAGTTCTCGAAGCTAATCGTGAGTTATCTTATAAAATGATGGTAAGTTGTCACTATTTACAAATATTTTATTTGTATCAATTGAGGTATCTTGAGTTTTCTTCAATCTCTTAGGTAAATGCATTAACACAATTCATCCACGCGGTGACTGATGGAATAAAAATATAGTTGCACTCATTTTCAGAAGGACGACACCCCAGTAGGCATGCTATGGCTATTACTAGGTACAAGAGTTTACATGACAAGAACTATACTTTTCATTATTACAGTAGATGAAACTTTGAAAATGCTTATGCAATTTTTGTTGAATCTCTTTCATGTGAAAGTACTTGGGATATACTATCTAAACTTGTGGAACCAAAATTATTCCTATCAGATTTTAAGAGATAACCTGGAAGGCCACCTCTAGAACGGTGGAAATCATTCGGCGAAAATAAGTCTTAAAGAGCGAAAGTAGCATGCGACGTATGTAGTCAAGTGAGACATAATAGAAGGACATGCTCTAGACATTCTCAAGAAAATTAGTAGTGTCATAAACATTTGTTGCCTATTCGTTTGCCTGACAAAGAGAAAAATTATTTTGATCGACTATTTTGAATTTTTATTTTATTTTGGGATGATTCTTAGTTATGATAAGAACTTAATGGATTTACAGTTTGTGTTTTATTATGAATGATCCTTGGTTAAGTGATACATATTTAGATGGAAAAAGGGTCATATATGCCCTTAACTTTCAAAAATATCTACATATTCCCTCCGTTTAAAGTTCAGTCCTCTTGTGCCCTTGTGGTCCACCTATTGGTACTTCTATACCCTTTTTTCCATTGTTCGCTTTGCTTGAATTATGTCTTCTCTTTAAATTCAAAATTAATTGCCATATCAACTTTAAAATTTCTATTTACATACATTACACGAAATAAATAAACCTAAATATAACTCAGTATGTGAATAATACTGACATAAAAGCTATCCCTTTTAACTCATTCTCAAAGCCCTAATGAGATTCACTTTTTTGAGTTATCCCGTCATGCTATAACTATTATTCCATCTAAGGAGGAGAAGGTCTGCCGATTTTTGAGAAGGCTAGTTTTTCCTATAAGATAGTTGATATTTTCGGTATCTAGAGATGGAGCTTCATTTCAATCAATTTTTAGTGCCACCATGAAGGCAGAGTTGATGTAGAGTGAGGAGTCTGAGGACCACAAAAGGGCCCGTACTTCAGGATAATACTAAGGTGCCTCATCAGAAAGTAGATGTATGGCCAAAGGAGGAGATTCATTTCAGCATCGTAGGGGTTTATGAGACTTTGCAGCTTCAGAGGGAGGACATGGCTCTCGTGACTCTTATAGTACAGTCAGAGTTCATCTAATTCCCATCAGATGCTTGCGGGCCGGGGAGACTACAACATCCCTCTTGCTCCCTAATAGCAGTAGTCCACCCTTAAATCTTGCTATGGGTATGGATCTCCTGATTATCTGATTCTACACTACCATACATAGACTCATTTTGGGCCTCACTATTCATACTTTACAACATCAGTTAAAGATCCGACACTACTAGCCAGAGGTTCAACCCCATGACTAAGGGCCGTGGTAGAGGTCAGACTAATAGAGGTAGACATATGGGTGGTGGAGGAGTAGGTGATATTACTTCCCATTTTCGTGGTAGAGGAGAAGCTTCTACAAGTGGTAGTCAAGGTGTCTATTGTTATGCTTTACTGGGCAGGCCCAAAGCTGAGGCCTCCGATAATGTGATTATAGATATTTTCTTGATTTACCATCGCCCTATGTCTGTGTTATTTGATCCTAACTTCACTTATTCTTATGCGTCTACATACTTCTCCTTAGGTTTTGACTTGTGATGCGATACTATGTCTATGCCTGTTCATATTTCAACCCTTGTAGGTGAGCCATTAGTAGGAGATCAGGTGTATCAATCCTTTTTTGTGACCTTATTAGGCTATGAGTCTTTGGTCGATATGATTATTCTAGATATGATTGATTTTGATATTATATTGGGGATGGATTGACTTTCTCCTCATGAGGCTATTCTTGATTGTTATGCTAAGATTGTGACTTTGACTATTCCGGGTAGACCAAGCATTGTATGACAGGGTTCAAGGGGCTCCTTGTGATGATATATTTGAATAAATTTTGGTGTTTCGGGGTATAGCAAAAAGGGAAAAGTATGAAGTTGGCTTGATTTGGGACCTTATACAAGGCAAGTGAACTTCTAACCTTTTGTTAAGTATGATAGAACCTTTATGCCCTTATATGTTTTGATTTGAGTACTTTGGGGTAGAATTGGATTAACATAGGGTTGATAAATGATATTTCGGATTGAATAATTAGTCAATGGTGATATCTTGACTTGTGAATTAATTGTGGATGTGAAATATAAGGGAATTTGTGAATCATTTGATGTTGATATCGAGATGATACTTATTTTGAGATGTGAATGTCATTGAGACTGTGACTATATTGAGATATTGATGAAAATATGACATTTATGATGTTGACTTACATGATTCATATGGAAATCTTGCATGTTTTATTGATACGAACATGATTATCATGCTATTTATATAAATGTTTGCTTGATCATCCATTGAAAATGAAAAGCCGAGGGGAAATAATTTCGGCTCGTGAAAAAGAAAAGAAATGAAACACCGAAGGGAAATAGTTCTGTCTAGATATGAACGTAAGTGCCGAAGAGAAATAATTATGGCGGATACATGGTCCATGTGTGACCCTCATAGGTTTCATTCTGAGGCATGATTATGATCAGTGGATGTGTATCATAGAACAGACATGCATCACGATTATTTGATATTGCATCACTTTATTTATATTTCATGACATTCACTTCATCTCATATTACTCTAGCTTACTATTATTGTATGAAATGCTTACAAGACTGGATATATATTGAAATGCACCAAAAAGTGCCCAAAAATGTACCTTAGAAATGCACATATACATAATTTTCATATATCTCAAAATCCATGCGTGATATTAAAAATCCGAATTCATATTCGTGATATGGGGAAAATTAAGTGGGAAATGGATCTAATCCCTTTTTCAAAGAGACCGTATCAAAATTTCATTTTCTTAAATTTTCGTTTCCCAGAATCGATCCGCGCCCATGGAGCGACGCAGCCGGGGCACGAACCTATATATTTTTTTGCCAGTTTTATTGTTTCGATCCAAGGCCTTTGGGTCTTGGGCTTAAGACTTCCCATACATAAAAATACCTGTACTTAGTCATTTTTCAACCCCATATCATACAAGACATTCCCCCAAACCCTTTTAAACACTTATCCAAATATTTCACCCAAAATTCAAGTGTCCCAATCTCATTCCAGATCTAAGGATTTCATTCAAGCTTCAAGTTCTCATTCCAATCTTCATGAAGAAAATCTCCACAGTTGAGGTATGTGGCTTTCAACCATTGGGTCCTTTCACCCATGGTGCCCAACCTTCGTTTTTATACAATTGACATGTTTTCAAGTTAATTTACTTATGGGTATTCTTATTATGAATTTGATTATAAATTGTGTTGGGGTTTTCATGAAAAGTGGCTGTTTAAGAATATTTTGAGCTATGAATCTATGTTCTATGATGATATTTGATGAAGGGTTTAATGTATCTTGCATGAGGGTACCAAATGTTGGTGGGTTGATTTACATTAAGTTTTCTCACATGATTTCACTCTTAAATTGCATGATTTTGAACTATCATTACAGACCCACCAAGTGTTTGATAAAATGTCTCACTTAGGATTCTTGAGTTATTAATGATCTATTTCATGACCTATGATTTGAATGACTTTATGATGATGAAATGAAGGTATATATATGTGTTGATTTCATGAAAAATACCTTTAGTGTTGCGAATAACCACACCTTATTAAGGAGGTGCTGTGCCTCAATCACCATGGATGGTAGGGTGTGACAACCATCAACTGTTGATACCTCAATCGCCTCTCCAAGGGGGTGGTAGTCCTTGGATTCTATAAAGATGGTCTCTTCCTACACATATACTAGGTTTTCATATAAACATATTTTACTTCAAGCATTGGTGATGCATGTCATGTTGCTACTATACTATATCTTGCTTATGCATATGTATTTTGATTATGTTGCCTATCACTTGTTGCATTGCATACTACATACTCAGTACATTCAATCATACTAACATATACTCTATGCTTACATGATATTACCATGTAGGAACCGGAGCACCTCACGATCTTTCTCCTCGTGGCTAATTGTGACATCTCAAAGATAAAGCTTGGTGAGTCCTCAACTCCGAGGACAATAGCTATTGATCCTATATTATATAAAGACTCTTTTCTTTGTTTAGATGCTCATGACTATGAGGGTGAGCTTGGAAAGTTGTCTTGGCCCCTGCCAATCTATGTTAGGGGTGTTATTGGACAAGTTATGTATTTACGCTTTGAGCTTTGACTCCTTTGATGAATTATGCTATCAAAGACTTCCCTTAGTCCCTTTTATCCTAATTTATATTCTATTATTGTTGTTTAATAGCTTCTGCAATCAAAGATGTGTATATGATATGCTAAGAGGCTTGTTTGTATCTCTTTGGGTTCCCATTCACCGTGTCATGTCTAGGCCCTAGGCTTGGGTCATGACAAACTTGGTATCAGAGCACTAGCTTGTTAATGGTCCTCGGCATCCAAGACACTGCATCGATTAAAGTCTCATTCATAGTTGTGAAGTGCACTACAACTATGAGTAAGAGGCTATGAGATGTTTGAGGAAATATTTCCTTTCTTCTTGATCCATGTCGTGCTATAGAAATTAAGGTAAGACTTTTCCCTAATGAATGTTTTTTTCTATACTAGATCATGCCTATCCTTAGAGGAAGAAGAGCTCGTACACCTGAAGAACAACTGCCTCATTAAGAGTTCCAGATACTATTACCATGCTAGCTCAAGCTATGACTAATCAAATCAACCATGGGGCCTAAGCCCTCATGCTCCTACTCCGACATCTAGGGTAAGGGATTTCATGAGAATGAACCCATCGGAGTTTCATGGGTCTAAAGTGGATGAGGACCCTCAAGAATTTATTGATAAGGTGCACAAAGTGATGTCTATCATTGGTGTTAGATCGGAGGAGAAAGCGGAGTTGGCAGCCTATCAACTTAAAGGGGTGGCCCAAATATGGCTTACTCAATAGAAGGAGGAGAAGGGGAACAACAATGTGATCTTTTGGGAGGAGTTTAAGGTAGCATTTCTCAATCGGTTCTTCCCTCTTGAGCTAAAGGAGGCCAAAATAATAGAATTCATTAATTTGAAGTAAGAGTCCATGAGTGTGAGGGAGTATGCCCTCAAGTTCAACCAACTCTCTAAGTATGCTCCACAAATGGTGGCTAAGCCAAGGTCTAGAATGAATAAATTTGTGATGGGGGTATCCGACTTGTTTAATGAGGAGTGTCGTGCCGTTATGTTGATTGGTGATATGGACTTGTCTCGCGTCATGACTTATACTGAACAATTGGAGGGGGGGAAAGTTGAGAAAGAGAAGGGGTAATGAGGCCAAGAGGGCCTGTTTTATGGTAAATCCTGAGGTCTCAAAGGTGGTCGGTTTCATCAAGGCCAAGGGTATTCTTATGCTCTTAATAGAAGGTTTTCCAATGACAATCCAAGGACTCAAAGAGGTGGTGATGTGGTGCCTAATGCTATGTTCCTAAGATATGTTAGAGGCCATAATGACCGATGTTTGAGGGACACTAATGCAAGCTATTGTTTTGGAGAAGTGGGTCACGAGAATATTGATTATCCTTGTGATCAAAACAAGTAAAAAATGCACCTCTTAAGTGGGGCCTCCTATAGGGGATATTAACACAATTACTATTATATTTTCTCAATTTAACA
>JAOTQR010079646.1:0-10421 GCA_025774065.1 Solanum ossicruentum
ATCGACACTTTCTACCATATAATGCCTCGTACGGTGCCATTTGAATGCTGGAATGGTAATTGTTATTATATGCAAACTCAATCAACGGTAAGTGCTCATCCCAACTACCTTGGAAATCCATCACGCAGGCTCGTAATGCTTGCAGCTCACTTAGGAGGATCCAACATCGAAAAAATAGGTGGAGTTCCTGGGCTATATATTGAGATTGGAACCTTACATGTGCATATGCGTTCTGGTGCTGCGGGGACGGCGGTACGTAACAGGAACAAAACCATGAGGGGGACGGCGATACGTAATGCCCCAAAGCGGACAATATATGCATGTGTTGGATGCCAGCTCCGCTGTGTAACTCTGACCTTGTATACGCGTTTTCCTGGGCTTGCCCAGGAGGAACAAAACCGTGCAGCCTTATGGGGCCAAAGCGGACAATATATGCACGTGTGGGGTCGTTCGTTACATATTACATTCATTATACCTCCTTAGCAAGCTAAGTTCATAACTCTATAAATCTCATGTGACTCTCCTTTCAAAATCAAGACCTAGATTAGATCTACCACCATATGCTCTCTAAATTTTTCAATCTATCACAGACTCACCAACAAGAGTAGAAACACGAATAGGCCTGTCAAGTAGGTCACAATGCAAATCAAATCAAGCAGCAAAAGCAGAAGATATAGATGAAAAAATGGATCCATGATCAAATAATATAAAAAGTTATGCGATCAAACACCAATAGAGGTTATATGATAACAATATCATATGCCTTTACCTTTAGCATCCTAGGGAAAGCATAAAATTGTGCTTTGTCACCCATTTGACCACTGCCTCTATCGAGTTGTGGTCTAGTAGTTCCAACCTATTTGACCCTGACTAAACTAGTAACCACCATAATCTTGCACACTATGCCTCCTACAATTATGACTCCTCCATAACTACCTCTACCTTACATCCTTTTTAATTATCTCATTAGTCATCCAAGAGGTAAAGGTTCTTTCCCTAACTAGCCCAGCTTCTAAACCTTTTTCCCAAGTGGAATTTCACCTGTGACCTCTACCATATTTTGGCATCTCCTAGGAGGTGGTATTTCACAAACTCAACACCAGATTGCTTTATTATATCCATTATATGGCAGAAATAAAAAATGGAGTTTTAATAAGTTCTTATAGCCTCTCGAAGAAAGGTAAAAGCATCCCCATACTGTTACACAAGATTCTATTAGACTTAGTAGATATCCTTGATGTGATGACTTTCAAGTTATGGGAAAATGCTATGTAATAGACATAATGATTTTGTTATTTCTTACTTATTATTGTATTTTAGACATTGACCTGCTAATATAGGTAGGGATTTGTATCATTGGTTTGCACACTTAGGAGTTTAGGTATGGGTGCCACTCACAGCCCATTTTGGGATGACACTTATGAATAATAGAATTTAAATTGACTAATTAAAAGAAGATGTAATGAACTCTTAGTATGTCTTTATACTGCTGTCTACAAATTATATAACGTTGTCATGATCCAAACCTAGGGCCTAGCTATGACATAAGGAAAGATTCACCCAAAGGCACCCCATCCAATTCTCTTATTCATATCATAAGCATACATAAGGTAAATTAATTCATTCATAAGAGAGTAAGGAAGAGGGACATGCCAACATAAGAGTCAAATGTTTCCCTCTGGGGAATTACATCAACTACGGTCCAATACATGCCTATATATAAAGATCTTAGTGGGGTCTAACACATAGTTTACTAGGTCATCCTCAAGATATAATATCAAGAGAAGTCATAAAGTCTCAACATAAGAAAAACATCATATGAAAGGGCTTGCTCTTGAAGCATGAGAACTCACCAACAGTCTTCAAGCTCAAATCTATCTCTAGCCACAAAATAGAGGAATAGTCTTGTCGTCCATCCCTACATAGTTAGATCATATAGGGAAAGAAGTATGTGTATGAGGAACGTACTGAATAGGTAAGTATGTCATGCATCAAGGAACTCCATAACATGATATCAATATTCATAATCATGTCAATAAAATAAGGACACAATATGTATGAGCAATGCATGTTTAAAACCATGAATGGGAGCATCATCAAAACCTTTCATAATCCTAGCATACATATATGGGAAAAAGGCCATGATCGAAAATAAGACCATATGAACTATTACATGAAATCCCTATTTTTCCTCTACATAGAGAGAAAGAGGATCCTACATTGCCAAGGAAGATTCAACTCCACCATTTAGGCTTATCCCTAGAATGGTGAGTGTCACATAAACATAAAAGATCTGTAGAGAGAAAGAGGATCCTACATTGCCATGGAAGATTCAACCCCACCATTTAGGCTTCTCCCTAGAACGGTGAGTGTCACATAAACGTAAAAGATCCCACAGGCTTAACCCAAGCATGATGAGTATCACATGAACATAATGTTAAATGCATCCATTAACTAGCCTTATAGGAACATAATCATAAACCCTATGGTGGCATATAGTTATGAGACTTGAGGAATTATATAAGGACCCTTGGGGATACTCCCCCTCAAACAAGCTCATTTAGTGCTAAGTCATATCCCACAGAATATATAATCATGCATAGACATAACTTTCAACTTAATTCATATTTTATCAAAATCATACTTTCATAGCTTGTAAAATAGACATCATAGCTTCACGAAAATGTTTTTATCATAAGAATAGTCCATCTACAAAATAATTTTCATATAGTGTGGGTATACTCCCTATGTTATCACCATTTTACAAATATTTAGAGTCTTAAGTCACCTCATCGTCATAGCATCATCATCATAACAGCATCATCATCATTATTAAAATATGCTTTTCATATTTAAAATCATAAGCCATGAAAATCATAGCTTTGTCATAAAAAATTAGGGCAATGAGTGGGTTCATGAACAATTGAGATAAAATTATGTAATTAGATGAATACCATGGAGGAATCATTGATGAGTATTGAATTTACACTCATTTATGGCTCTTTTTCTTATGATTTTATATTGTTAATCTTATGAATTGAGGCTAATTATTCTTTGAATGGTGTACCTTTCATGCTTTATATGGAGATTTTCTAGAAAAGAATAGAGTTTGGAACTTATTTGGAGCAAAAAAGAGTTGAAAAGGAAAAAAAATTATACCTGGCATCCTCTTGTGCTCTTTGAGAACGACCTTCAAGCCGGCGAACGCGGAGCATTGGATCATTGAGAGGCATAAACACCCAATATAGGCGCATAGGTAGATGTGAAGATCAATACTCTCTGTGAATGTGGATAGCTAAGGCACGAATGTAGAGGTCTAAAATATATTGACCTTTGTGAATGTGGTCCAAGCTCCAAAAAACAATATTATCGTGACTAGTATCTGGGAAGTTTTGAAAATTCGCCATTATAATCTCAAATTGAATATTCATGCACTCCTAGCCTTGCATTCATTATACTAGATATAATTAAATATTTTCCATACAATTTTTAGAGACCTTAGAATAGGATATTAGTTTTGGGTGAGGATTGTGAGCAAGTTTTCTACAATTTCTTAAATGGATTGAAGAGTTTGAGCGTAATGACCCTCTTGGTTATTTCTATAATTTTGTGGCTACTTTGTTGATTTGAGCATATGTATAATGACTGGAACATTGATGATTTATTGGGACTAATGGGATGGTGGTTAGGCTATGTGGGTTTCATGTGGATTTTTGAGATAACCGAGGAAGTTACACTTGTAAAATGAAGGTTTTTTGGGTAAAGTTCCTGTAAATAAACTCGGAGTAGAATTCCAATGATTCAATTTGCTCTAGAATAGTAATATTAGTCTAGGAGCATATCTGATGCAACTATATCATGGATTACAAATTTGACCGCCAAAATTTATTAATAGTTGATCCAGTCAATGCCCTTGGGAACCATGCTGCGGATGGAAATTTTAATAGTGCAGTTAGCTCTAAAACATAAATTTTGATCTGGGATGACCCCTTGTTTGATTCTGAGGACATAAAGATGTGACTTGACCCCCAAAAGCTTTTCATTAAAATTTGCTACAAAGAAGTGGGACCCCCAAATTATCATGGAAAGCTCCATTGTGAATTTCAACTGCAACCTTGAATCTAGAATGTCAAAATCCCTTGGGTTACATAGTTTTTATGCAAAATTTAGAGTCCAAACGAGTTTGGAACAATAGAAAAATGAATTAAATAATTACTAAATGAAAGTAGGACACGTGGGAAGCATGGCACTGACACATAATACCAACTAGACTTGCCATGTATCAGGGTGTGGCACCATGCATGTATGTATATACATGTATATATAAGTATTTACATATGTATCTACATGTATATACATACATATATGTACGTACATACACACACGCGCGCGCGCGCGCACACACACACACACATACACACACAGATATATATATATAGACAGAGATAGATACATGGATAGATAGACAGAGAGAGAGTGATGGTTTCATAGACATTATGCATATGGTCCTCACAATTTTTGTATGGTATTTTCAAGGTCATTTTCATTCAATTTGAGCGATTCAAAAGGCTACGTGACTCATATTTTTGCAAAAACACCATAGAAGTGTTGAATTCCAATTTTTGCATGTTTTCGAGATAAAATCAATACATTTTTGCTGATTACATGTTGTAAATGAGTGAAAACTTTACATTGCGATATCTCGATTATTTCTCAATGGAATAAATTGAGATTTATGTCTTAATTGTTTTATTTTTAAAAAGGTCTGTTGTGGAATGCTTGGATCATGTTAATTTGGAAGTATTTTTTTGAGATTTGACCAAGATGTTATGTAAAAAATAATTTCCAATAAGAAATGCAACTTTGTTTTTGAGCTATTTTATGTCTTCTTGAATCTATTTTGGGATCGATTTCAAGCTATTGACTTCGGGTGATTTAACGATAATTTTGTGGGGATTGGTCTGGTATTTTGCGCGTGGGCCCTGAGTTTCCTCATTTTAGTCGTAATTGATATAATTTCACCAATTTCCTGAGATTTTACAACCAAATCAATTGTAATTATCTTGTGAGTTATGTTTTGACAGCTTAGGAATGTTAGAGATGACAAGAAAGGAATAACCTTAGGTGGATTGATTTAGGACATGAGGAATCCTATGTCAAGTAGGTTAAACTTTATCTAAACCTTAGATTAAGTTGAAATGCTTGTGCATTTGAACTAGAATGTGTAGAAATATATTGTTTATGTATTGAGTTATGGAGTATACATTGTATATATGTGTATGTGATCTATGTGTTGTACATATGTGGTGTTATGGGATGATAGTTCTTGCATTGACGATTGTGCTGGCTATAGCTGCTATACTATTTGAGTTCTTTCACTATTTGGCTATGAGAAGGGCCTAAAAAGGGGCTGCATGGGCTAAGAAAATATGATAAGTATGTATGCTGAGACTGACTCTTTCTTGTATATATGTGTGGCCTAATATTACTGAAATATACTCATATATGAGGATGACAAGTGATTACATGCTACCTTGTACACTAATTCCAGCATCTAAATCTATTTTGAGTACTTGTGGCAACCTAGATTATCGTAGATTTGCCTAATTAAACATGATTCTGTGATGCATTGTGACTTCTATGATCCTGTATACCATTGTTATCTATTAAGTTCTTGTGCTACTTGTTCATGACTAGAGAAACACACCATGTTCTGGGAACAGTTATAGATGTGCTCCTAAAGGAGCCTTATGACCTCTAATCTACTACATGTTGCTGCTTAGCCACTGGCGGGTCGGGGATGGGAGTGTCACGCTATTAGTGAGATGTAGGTTATATCCTACGGGCTTCCTGTAATATCTATGATGAGACACTAGCTATGTGGTTTAGTCTTAAAGATCGACAGACCATTTAGAGATAGGCACGTTATCAGTAGGCTGGTATGTGTTTGCCTTACTATAGTAGCTGGGCTATGATATGATTTTGGATAGGTGATATCCTTCTTATTGTCTAGCCTCTTGGTCCTTAGCTTTGCTTGCCCTGATGCTGACCTATGAGTTTCTTTACACAGTGAAGGGACCTGGTAAAGGCTGAATATGGCCTAGTGCCAATGACATGTGTTCTAACTTTAGTCGTACATATATAAGGGTGGAGAACCTATTTCTTCGAAATTATATTGACCAAGAGATTGTGTATTGATTTTATGTTGTATTATGGCCTAACTCTGGTATAGATATGACTATACTGGGTTTTGGTTGTCCTGGATACTTGTGATTTACTAGTATTGTCGATATTTACTCTAGGAACTTGTGGTTGATGAGGTTATGTATATTTTTCCTAATTTGGGCATGACTCTGTAGTGATTTTTGATACGCACAGACACACACTCCAATGTACTGCTAATAGTTGTGGTGCACTAGTCTTTCTGTCATGACCCAAGCTTCCATGACCCAAGCTTAGGGCCTAGACGTGACTGACTAATGGGAAACCCAAAGGAACCCCAAAGCCTTATAGCATATCATTACACATCCCTGGTCGCAAAAGCAATTAAAATGACAATGAGAAATAAGCATAAACAAGGGAATTGTGACTTGGGATAAAACTTCATATCATAACATTAAGAAACAAGAAAGAGTCAAGACTCATAACATAGATACATAACATGTCCAACAACACCTCTACTATATATATAAGAGCGAGGGCCAAGACAAGCAAACGAGCTCACCCTCATAGTCAATACATAACCAAATGAAAGGACTAATACATAGCAAGATTTTATAATCAACGTCCTCGAAATGGAGGAATCACCAACAAGCTTGTAGGACAATCGAACTAGCCATGTGGAGAAGGGGGAGGATCAAGCAGTGCTCTGGTTCCTACATGGTGATATCATGTAGGTGTAAAGTATGCATTAGTACATTTGAATATACTAAGTATGTGGGATGAAATGTAACAAGAGATAGACAACATAGGCAAAATGCATAATCATAAGCAATGAATAACATACTCACAATATGACATGTATAAATGATACTTGAAGTAAAACATGCTTATATAAAAATAACGTATGTATAAGAAGAGACCATTAACTATTGGTGGATCATCAAACCCTACCACCCTTGGTGATTCAGGTATAAACCCCCTCAATATGTTAGTGGTTCATACCCTACCACCCATGGTGCCAAAATACAAACCCTTTGATAGGTTATCAAGGTACAAACCCCTTGACAAGGTTACCCGGCGCGTAATCCCAAAGTAGGCATGGTCACATTCCAACACCACATAGGGAAAATACCATATACATATATTCATTCCATCATTATTTCATCAATATATCATTATCATATAGTCATTCAACTCATAAGACATGCATTGGACCTTAAATTCCTCAAGAAGCCATAACTGGACATTTTATCAAACACTTAGAGGGTGTATAGTGCTAGTGTAAGACTATACAATTCAAGAGTGAAATTATTCTAGAAAGATCAATGTAAAAACCTTCAATAGATACCCGGTAATACCCTTAAGCAATATACATCAAAATCCTTCATTAAATTTTACAATAGACCTTAATTTCATAGCTCAAAAGATAGCAAAACAGTCACAATTTCAAAAACCCAACATAATGTGCAGTGATTTTCATAATAAATAAGACCCATGAGTAAATTGTCTTTAAATCATGCAAATTAGGGTAAAAGGAGACTTGAGTATCATGGGTGAAAGGAATCCATGAAATAAACCCACATACCTTAGCTTTAGAGATGAACTTGACGAAGATTAAAGATAGAGACTTGAAGCTTGAGTGAAATCCTTGAGATCCGGAAAAGGGTTTGAGACTTGAATTGTCACGACCCAAACTGAAGGCCTTGGTGTGACACGGCAAACCAGAACATGAAGGCCCCCAAAAAAGCCTCTTAAATTATAATTGCAGATTATAGGTTTAAATGGTAAATAACATATAGATGACAATGAATATGGGGAATGGGACTAAGGGACAACTTTTAATCATAAACAGAAGATAAGTTAAATAGTTTAAATCATACCAAGTGTAGCAATGGTCCAGACACACCTCTAAAAAAATGAAAACAAGCAAAACCAATAATACAAGTCTAGGCCCCTCAATACTAAGTAAGAATGAAAATACATCAAATATTTGAATAACAAAGGCAAAGATTGAAGATAAGGGTTCTGTTCCCAGTGAATAGGAACTTACCAAAGCTCAAAGTCTTGATGAGAAATCTAGCCATGTGGAGGAGGATAAGGTAGATCACCTGTCCCTACATGATTATAGCATGTAGGAAAAAATTTGATTAGTAATTTGGAATGTACTAAGTATGCAGGTGTGTAATGCAACAAGTAAAAATAATGACAAAGAATACTTACCCAATATGACAAACTCCAAACTTAAACAATATATTTAGTTCCAAAGTAAAGTGTAAAGTAATGCCATAAAAATATATAGAGAAGCACATAAGCAAATAAGTATGGGAGTAAGACCATAACCGACAAAACCACATGATCTATAATATGGAATACCGATGTCATACTCCACATCGACCAAAGAGTTAGTCAACTTGCCAGGGTATAACTCCAGAAACGAAAATATTAGATGGATCTACTAGTCAGAAAGCCTAAAAAGGCATAATAAAATATCTTATGGTGGCACGTAGTTATGACATTAGAAGCTTTATATAAGACCCCTGTAACACCCCACATTTTTACATGTACTAATTCTATGTAAATGAATCATGTTATGGTTTGGTCAAATTAGTGTCAATTCTTGAAAGTGTTTGAATCTTGTGTTAATGGGCGATATGTAATTCTAAATACTTAAAAGGGTTGATGGTATATATGTGTTGGTGTTAAATTGAGGATATATCAGCCCTAAACTAAGAAAATAATTGAGATTATTACATGGCTTAATAATTTAGTAGGAGAGTCACATACTTATAATTGATAGCCAATCGAAAGCGAGGCTTGACACCGAAAATTGTTCAAGTTCGATTATGAATAAATTCCTTGTTCAGGTTGTAACTTTGGGCCATGTTTTAGTATCATAAATGGACCTTATTTTCAGTCCAAGAAGAGTTTAAAAACATCCTAAGTACTCTACAATCAACTTGTCCATTTGGACCCAAAACCAACTAAGAAGAAACTTGGAAATTGGCAGCATAGGTCCATCACATTTGAGACCTAATTGAGCCCAATTTTGGAGGATAAGATACTGCAACAATAGACTATTAGTGAATGTCATTATCAGGTCAAAAGTGGAAGACAAAGTTGGCCAATTTGATCCTTAGAAATAGACTAAATGCAGTACTTATTCTTTCCACTAGGAAATAAAGTTTCAGCTTTGTTAAAGTGTTTTGTCTTCTCTATATTTCACTTCACCAAGCTGCAAACTCATTCTGTAAGGATTTTGAAGGGAGTACAGAACCAATAAGGTAAAGGTAAGCAATTATAGTTGTGTATTTAGTATGATTTCTTCATGTAAAACAAGAAGTACATGATAGAATCTTTGCTAAAAATTCTGGACAGCTTGTGTCCAGAAAGTTACTGCACACTTGCCTTTTTTTTGGTGAATTCTATATGGTTTTTGGACTTTATTATGAAGAAACTTTGATGTTCTTATCATGGTTGAAGTTATAGATATTGCTAGTATGATTTCTTCATAAAAAAACAAGAAGTATGTGACAGTATGTGAATCTAGAAATCTGCTGGAAATTCTGGACAACTTGTGTCCAGAAAGTTGTTGCACACTTGTCTTTTATTTTGGAGACTTCTATATGGTTTTTGGACTTTATTATAAAGGGACTTTGATTTTCATAACATGGTTGAAGTTACAGATGTTGCTAATATGGTTTGTTCATGTAAAACAAATAGTACATGCTATTAGGTTAAGCTGGAAATTCTGGACAACATGTGTCCTAAGTATTGTTGTGAACGTTTCTTGTTGTTCAAGAGGATTTTCTTCTAATTGGTTGGATGAAATATGAAGTAAGACTTATATTATAACAATATATAGGTTGTTAGTTGTGGAATTAAGCCACTGCACCACTTTTACGGTCCATAAAGATGAGTTGTTGTACAACATCATAGTTTCACTTTTAAAATGAATTTAGAAGCTGAAAATTATAATATGTTGTTCCACAACCTTAACCTATTTTGGTACAGTTATTGGACTATATTAAGACAAGTTTTATGAGGTAAAAGTGTTGGAAATAATTTAGGAAAAGTAAAAAGAAGTTTGGGATTGTTGTCGTCGAAGTTTGGTGAAAAGATGTAACGTTATGTCACTTGTTTGTATGTTGTGAAAAATTATTATTTGTTGTGCCTTGTGGGCTGTTTTAGGACTATTAAGGGTCTGTAAATAAGGTGTATATGACATGTACATAAGGATGGTTGTTAGAAAATACGTTTAT
>JAOTQR010079647.1:0-10421 GCA_025774065.1 Solanum ossicruentum
TAAGGTGGATCCTAAGAAGACGGAGGTGATTAGAAATTGGCCTAGACCTTTGACTCCATCGGACATTAGAAGTTTCTAGGGTTTGGCGGGATTATATCAAAGGTTTGTAAATGGTTTCTCCTCAGGGGGTCAAACTAAGTGGGGAATAGGTCTAACCCTAAATTAAGAGCAATCGTAACAAAAATTGAAAATCAAAAAATGAGATTTCCAGTGCGGTTTGCGCGTTCTTCGCGCTATGCAGTAGCAGCCAATTCCTGTGCATTTTTTTAGTCCTGTCCAAAGCTTTTGAGTCTTGGGCCTATGTGTTCCCAAACGTAAATATACCTATACTTAGCCATATTTCACGCTAATATCATTCAAAACATCCCCTAATACTCATTCAAACACTTAGACAATATTTCATCTCTAAATTTCAAGTCTCAAAACTCATCCAGATTCTAAGGTTATCATTCAAGCTTCAAGTCTCCATCTCCAATCTTCTTCAAGCTATCCTCCAAAGCTAAGGTATGTGGATTTCTTTTATGGGTTCCTTTCACCCATAATATTGCAAGCTTCCTTTTACCTAAAATTGCATGATTTAAAGATGATTTACTTATGGGTCTTACTTATTATGAATTTCACTGCATACTATGTTGGAGTTTCATGAAATTATAGTTCTTTTATCATGTTTTGAGCTATGAATCTAAGGTCTGTTATGAGATTCGATGAAGGGTTTTGATGTATATTGCTTGAGGGTGTCACCAAGTATCTATTGATGGTTTTGCATGGAACTTTCTAGCATGATTACACTCTTGAATTGCATGGTTTTACACTAGCACTACACACCCGCCAAGTGTTTGATAAAATGTCCAGTTATGCTTTCTTGAGGAATTGAAGGTCCAATGCATGTCTTATGAGTTGAATGACCTTATGATGATGAAAGGAGTGTATGTTTATGATATTCTCCAATATAGTGTTTGAATGTGACCATACTCAACTCGGGGGGACAAGAGCCCAAGTAACCATGTCGAGGGGTTCGTACCTTGATAGTCAATCAAGGAGCTAGTGCCTTGATAACTGATTTGATGGGTTAGTACCTCAATCACCAGGGGTGGTAGGGTGTGAGTATCCACCAACCAATCAAGGGGTTCGTACCTTGATAACCATGTTAGGGGGTTTGTACCTCAGTCACCAAAGGTAGTCGGGTGAGACGATCCACCAACCAACAAAAGGGGTTTGTACCTTGATAACCTATGGGTTTTATATGTTAGTCTCTTCTTACAGCTTGTATTATATTCTTCGTAAGCATGTTTTACTTGAGCATTGAGCATACATGTCATATTTCTAATATGTTATCTATTGCCTACTATTATGCATTTTGGTTATGATGCTTATCTCTCATTGCTTTGCATTCTACATACTTAGTACATTGAAATGTACTAACGTATACTCTATGCCTACATGATGTCACCATGTAGGAATCGCAGCTCCACTTGATCATCCTCCTCCACGTGGGTATTACGACATCTCTCAAGCTATATTTGGTGAGTCCTCCATTTTGGGGACGATGTTGATGTTTATGATCTCATACTATGTTCTAAGACTGTCTTTCTTTTATCTATATGTTTATTACGAGGGTGAGCCCAGTAGCTTGTCTTGGCACCGCTAAGTATCTAAGTTTTAGAGGTGTTGTTGGACATGTTTGTATTATTCTATGAGCTTTTCTTTACTCTTGATATTTATGATATGAAAATTATCTCTTAGCCCTGTTTGTCCCTACTTACTATCTCTTGTTGTATTTTATTACTTCCATGGCCAAGGATGTGTAATGATATGTTAAGAGGCTTGCTTGGGGTCCCTTCGGGTTCCCAACGCCCCGTGTCATGTCTAGGCTGAGGCTTGGGTCATGATAAACATGGTATTAGTGCACTAGATTGTTAGATCATCGGAAACCAACACACTGTGTTGATTAGAGTATTTCATGGTTGTGTTGTACACCATAACTATTAGTAAGAGGCTATGAGGCATTCTAGGAAATGTTCCCCTTCTTCGTGTTCTAAGTAGTGCCATAGAGTTGAAATAAGGATTTCTTCCCCCTAAAAATTGTTCTTTGCTATGCTAGATCATAGGTAACATAAGAGGAAGAAGAGCCCGTAGTCCAGAGACCAATTGGCTCATGGTGAGCTCCATGATGCTCTCACTTTTCTTGCACAAGTTGTGGCTAATCAAGCCAATAAAGGGGTCCAAGCCCCTCATGCTCTTACACCGGAATCTCGAGTGTGAGACTTTATGAGAATGAATCGCTTGGAATTTTATGGGTCAAAGGTGGATGAGGACTCTCAACAGTTTATTGATGAGGTCTACAAGGTTTTGGCTATTATGGGTGTTAGATCGAAGGAGAAGGCAGTGTCGGTGGCTTTACCGACTCAAGGGGATGGTACAGATATGGTTTGATCAATGGAAAGAGGAGAAGGGAATCAATAATGTGGTACTCTAGGAGGAGTTCAAGGTGATATTTCTTAATCGGTTCTTTCCTCTTGAGCTTTATGGAAGCCAATTGGTGGAATTTATGAATTTGTGATAAGGGTCTTTGAGTGTGAGGGATATGCCCTCACGCTTAATCAACTCTCTAAATATGCTCCCCACTTGGTGGCCGATCTAAGGTCTAGAATAAATAAATTTGTGATGGGTGTTTCCGATTTGGTGAGTGAGGAATGTCAGTGCGCCATGTTTATTAGAGACATGGATTTGTCCCAGTTGATGACCTATGTCGAGCAAATAGAATAGGAAAAGTTGAGAAAGAGGAGGGGTAATGAGGTAAAGAGGCCTGCTTTGAAGGTAGGTTCCAAAGTCAAAAGGGTGACAGGTTCCAACAAGGCCAAGGGTCTTCTCATGCTTCTAATAGGGGGTGTTCCAATGACTTTCCAAGGGCCTAAGGTATTGGGGGTGTGATCTGTAATAGTTTGTGTCCAAGATGTGGTAAGGGCCATGGGGGCCCATGTTTAAGAGACATTAATGCATGTGATGGGTGTTGAGAATTTGGTCACAAAAATATTGAATATCCTCATAACCACAACAAGGATAAGGAGGTTCGTCCACAAAGTGCTAATAAAGTTTCATTGGGAAGGGGTGGTCAACAAGGTGGTGCCCTAAGGCACAACCAGTTTTCTGCTTTGCATGGGAGGCAAGGGGGTTGATGAGGTGCCCGACGTTGTTACTTGTATGTTAAAAGTCTTTGATTCTGATATGTGTGCGTTGATTGATCCAGGTGCCACTATTCCTTTTGTTACCCCCTTGTTGCCAAAACTTTTCATGTTGAGCCCGAATTGTTGTGTGAGTCATATGAGGTGTCTACTCTTATTAGTGCATCTATTATTGCTTGAAAGGTCTATAGAAATTGTCGCATTTGCATCTTGTATAAAATATTGCCTTGTGAACTTATTGAGTTTGACATGGTTGATTTTGTAGTCATTCATAGGATGGATTGGTTGCATGCATACTGTACCTCTATTGATTGTAAAACCCGTAAGGTAAAATTCCAATTCCCAAATGAACCTATTCTTAAGTGGGAGAGTCATGATATGTTGGTCAAGGGTAGATTAATCTCTTGCATTAAAGCTCATAAGTTGATATCTAATGGGTGTCTTTATCATCTTGTGAGGCTTAAGGATGTAGAGTATACAGTCCTTCCCATAGAGTCAGTTCCGGTTGTAAATGAGCTCCTTGGAAATAGATTTTGGTATATACCTCCTTCTCAATACTCAACCCATTTCTATTATCCCTTACCGTATGGCCCCGACAGAGTTAAAGGAGTTGAAGGAGCAATTGAGGGACTTGTTGGCGAAGGGTTTCATTACGCCTAGCCAATCACCTTAGGGTGCACCGGTGTTGTTTATGAAGAAGAAGGGTGGTTCTCTTAGGATGAGTATTGACTACAGGCAACTTAATAAGGTCACCATCAAGAATAAATATCCTCTTCAAATGATTGATGATTAGTTTGACCAATTGCAAGGGGCAAGCCACTTCTCTAAGATTGATCTTCGATCCGGGTACCACTAAGTGAAAGTGAGGGAGTGTGATATTCCTAAGATGGCCTTCCGGACTAGGTATGGGCATTTTGAGTTTGTTGTGATATCCTTTGGGTTGACCAATGCATTGTCTATCTTCATGGATCTTATGAATAGGGTCTTTCAAACCCTACCTTGATTCGTTTGTTATGATCTTCATTGATGATATTTTGATGTATTCGCATAGTGAGGAGGAGTATATGGGCCATTTGAGGGTACTGTTGCAAAAATTGAGGGAAGAGAAGTTGTATGCTAAATATGAGAAGTGTGAATTTTAGTTGAAAGAGGTTGCCTTCTTAGGTCATGTGGTGTCGGGGGATAGTATTAAGGTGGATCCTAAAAAGACGAATATGATTAGAAATTGGCCTACACCATTGACCTCATTGGATATTCGGAACTTTATGGGCTTAGCGGGTTACTATCAGAGATTTGTGAATGGGTTATCCTCTATTTCTTCTCCCATGACCAAGTTGACTCAAAATAAAACCAAATTTGTGTTGATTGAAAGATAAGCTTGTGTTCGCTCCTATATTGTAACTACCAGAATGGCTAGAGAGATTCGTTGTGTATTGTGATGCTTCTCGGGTTGGTTTTGGTTGTGTGTTAATAGAAAATGGGAACGTGATAGCTATTCTTCTAGACAACTCAAAGTGCATGAAAAGATTTATCCTACCCATGATCTTGATTTAGTTGTTGTTGTGTTTGCATTAATGATTTTGCGTCACTATTTATATGGGGTGCATGTTGATGTGTTCACCGATCATAAGAGCCTCCAATATGTCTTCACTCAAAAAGATCTTAAGTTGAGACAAAGTAACTGGTTAGAACTTCTTAAGGACTTTGACATAAGTGTGCATTATCATCCCTGTAAGGCTAATGTGGAGGCAGATGCTTTGAGTAGGGTGTGTATGGGTAGCCTAGCTCATGTTGTTGATGGTGGCATAGGTTTGGATAGGAAGGTCCATCGGTTGGCTAGATTGGGAGATAGGTTGGAAGGAGGGTGGTGATGGTGGTGTTTTTGTTGATGGTTCCTAAATCTTCATTGGTTGAGGAGGTTAAAGATAAGCAAGATCTTGACCCCTCTTTGTTAGAGTTAAAGGCCTTTGTGAAAGGGGGTAAAAGATGGAGGTTTTCTCTCAAGGGGGAGATGGTGCCCTTATGTACCGAGGTAGGTTGTGTGTGCCTTGTGTTGATGGCTTAAAAGAAAAGATTCTTGATGAGGCTCATGGTTTTTCTTACTCTATTCACCCCAGGTCTGTAAGGTGTATATGGATTTGAGAGAGGTGTATTCGTGGGGAGGCATGAAGAGGGACATTGCCAAATTTGTATCTGGTTGCCATAGTTGCGAACAAGTCAAAGCCGAATATCAAAGGCCGGGAGTGGGAAGAGATTAATATGGATTTTGTAGTTAGGTTGCCCAAGACTAGAAGAATTTTGATTCCATTTGGTTTGTGGTTGATAGGATGACAAAATTGGCTCACTTTATACAAGTTAAGAGTACCAAGGGGCCAGAAGATTATGCTAGGTTGTACACTAGTGATTGCTGAGATTGCATCGGATTCCTTTGACCATCATATAGGATCGTGGTGCACAATTCATTTCACACTTTTGGAGGTCTTGGAACCAAGATAATGCTTAGTACGACCTTTCACCCTCAAACGGATAGCCAAGCCGAAAGAACATTCTAAACACTTGAGGACATGCTTAGGGATTGAGTATTGGAGCTCAATGGTAGTTGGGATGATCATCTTCCATTGATTGAGTTTGCATATAACAATAGCTATCATTCTAGCATTGGTGTTGCTCCTTTTTAGGCTCTCTATGTTAGACATTGTTGATCACCGATTGGGTAGTCTGAGGTTGGAGAGTTGGCTATGTTGGGTTCGGATTTGGTTGTGAATGCTATGGGGAAAGTAAGGATGACCAGAGGGAGGTTGAGAATAGATCAAAGTTGCAAAAAGTCTTATGCCGATGCGAAAAGGAGGGAGCTTGCGTTTAAGGTTGGTGTTGGGTCTATTTAAAGGTGTCACCCATGAAGGATGTGGTCAGTTCTGGTAAAAAGGGAAAGTTGAGCCCTAGATATGTGGGTCCTTATAGGGTGATGAGGAGGATTTTTAAGGTGGCCTATGAGTTGGATTTGCCTAGTGAAATAGAATTGGTTCATCCGATCTTTCATATGTCTATGTTGAGGAAGTGTGTGGGTGATCTTAATGCTATTGTGCCTTTTGATGTTGTGGGGATAGTTGATGACAACTTGTCATATAAAGAGGTTCCAGTAGATATCTTGGATCGATAAGTGAAAAGGTTGAGGAACAAGGATGTTGCTTCCGTTAAGGTCCTTTGGAGGAACCAGCAAGTCGAAAGTGCTACTTGGTAGGCCGAAGCAGATATGCAAAAGCGATACCCTTATCTTTTCAATCCTTATCAAGCCTAAGATACTAATTCTAAGTCTTCTATGTAATTTCATGTCTCACGTTCCAGCCCCTAAGTCATTTGCATGCATTCATGTTTACATTGATAAAGGTCATGGTGATTTTATGCTTATGTTGAGATTTTGAAAATGGTGAATTAAGTATGTTCATTCATTCTTGATGGGAATGATTTAGTCATGATTACTCTTCTCATATACATTTCTTTGACATTCGAGGATGAATGTTCCAGGGGGAGATATTGAAATGACTATAAAAGGTGCCCGAAAATTTGTCTCGAAAGTGTCCAGAATCATAATTACAAATATCTAAAAAATCTGTATGCGATATCAAAAATCTGCCTTCATATTCTTGTTTAGGGGATCAAATTGAGTGAAAAATAGGTCTAACCCCGGCTTAAAAGCAAACATAGCAAAAATTGGAAATCGCAAATTGCGATTTCCAATGAGGTCTGCGCGTTCTTGCCATGACGTGCCAGCAGCTAATTCCTATGTAATTGTTTTAGTCCACTGCAAGGCTTTTTAATCTTGGGCCTATTTCATCTACAAATTTCAAGTCTCAAAACTTATCAGGATTCTAAGGTTACCATTCAAGCTTCAAGTCTCCATCTCCAATCTTCATCAGGCCACCCTCCAAAGCTAAGGTATGTGGGTTTCTTTCATGGGTTCCTCTCACTCATGATACCCAAGCTTCTTTTTACCTAAAATTTCACTATTTAAAGATGATATAATTTTGGGTCATACTTATTATGACTTTCATGGTACAATATGTTTGGGTTTCACAAAATTATGGTTGTTTTAGCATGTTTTGAGCTATGAATTCAAGGTCTATTGTGAGATCTAATGAAGGGTTTTGATGAATATTTCTTGAGGGTGTTACCAAATATCTATTGATTATTTTGCATGGAATTTTCTAGCATAATTACACTCTTGAATTACATGGTTTTATACTAGCACTACACATACGCCAAGTGTTTGATAAAATGTTCGGTTATGGTTTCTTGAGAAATTGATGGTTCAATGCATGTCTTATGAGTTGAATGACTTCATGATCATGAAAGGAATGTATGTTTATGATATTCTCCTATATATAGTTGAATGTGATCATGCTAGACTCTGGGGGGGGGGGGGGGCCAAGAGCCGGGTAACCATGTTGGGGGTTTCGTACCTTGATAGTCAATCAAGGGGCTAGTGCCTTAGTAACCGAATTGAAGGGTTAGTATCTCAATCAGTAGGGGTGGTAGGGTGTGAGTATCCACCAACCAATCAAGGGGTTCATACCATGATAACCATGTCGGGCAGTTTGTACCTCGGTCACTAAGGGTCTTAGGGTGAGACGACCCACCAGCCAACCGAAGGGGTTAGTACCTTGCTAACCTACTAGTTTTATATGTTGGTCTCTTCTTAAACCTTTTATTGTATTCTATGCTATTTCACTTGAGCATTGAGCATACATGCCATATTGCTAATATGTTATCTATTGCCTACTACAACAACAATAACATACCTAGTGGAATCACACAAGTGGGGTTATCTATTGCCTACTATTATGCGTTTTTGTTATGATGCTTATCTTTTGTTGCAATGTATCCTACATACTTAGTACATTCAAACGTACTAATGCATACTCTATGCCTACATGATGTCACCATGTAGGAACAGGAGCCCCATTTGATCATCTTCCTAAACTTAAAAAGATTTTATGAAACGTTGATTAAATTTGCATGTCTCTCTATCTCTATGTTCATTACATGTTACTAAATATAGGATTATTTCATGTATTCCATGGGATTAGACTTTGCACCAATGGATTAGATATCGGCATAATCTATCTTCAAGAGTCCATACTCCTTTCCTCAAACTATGTGCTAACATACGATTATGTAATACCTTTGCTCTACTAGTGGGTCCATTTAGTGCACACTCTCTTGAAATTCTTTCCAAAATGGGACTGGCTTCTGTAAGGCGAAGGTTCTCTTGAAATCCTTTCTTAAGTGGGATGGGTCCCATAAGGAAGGGTACTTCTCCAAAATAGGATGGGCTCCAGTAAGGGAAAGTATGGTTTAACTTGGCAAGTAGACCACCTCTTTATCGATGAGGAGTAATCATCGGGATTCTAAGTTGTAGCTCACTTGGTCTTATTATATGTCAGTTTAGGTCTCTCCCTACGCATGTATTATGTCCTATGAAAGATGAATGATTTATAAACATGTTTTACTTCAAACATTGATAATGCATGCCATATTGAGATTATGCTTATCTATTACCTATTACGGTGCATTTTGACTATATTGGCTAGTGGTTGTTGCATTGCATCCGACATACTTAATACATTCAAAAGTACTAACGCATACTTTATTCCTACATGATATCATCATGACAGGAATCGGAGCTCCTCTTGATCATTCTCCACGTGGCTAGTGAGATTATTCGAATATAAGCTTGGTGAGTCCTCAAGTTTGGGGACACTATCTACTTTCCCTTGCTATCTCTAAGACTTCTTTATGTTGAACATTTGACAATATGAGGGTGAACCCGGAAGGTATCTTGGCCCCCGCTCCATTCTAAGTTTAGAGGTGTTGTTCGAATATTATTATGTATTTATGCTATGAGTTTGACTCTTTATTCTCTTTGATATCAAAGACTTTCCCTAGTCCCACTATCCATTTTATATATCTCTTGTTGTTGTTTACTTTGATTCCGCGAACAAGGATATGTGATTGATATGCTAAGAGGCTTGTTTAGGTCCCTTCAGGTTCCATTCATCATGTCACGTCTATGCCTTAGGATTGGGTCGTGAAAAACTTTATGTCAAAGCACTAGGTTGTTAATGGTCCTCGGAATCGAACACACCACATCGATTAGAGTCTTATTCATTGTTGTGAAGTGCACTACAACTATGAGTAAGAGGCTATAAGGCGTTTCAAGAAGTGTTTCCCTTCTTCATAATCTATGTGGTGCTAAGAAGTTATGGTAAGGTTTTTTACTAATAAATATTCTTTGCTATTCTAGGCATGCCGATTCAGAGAGGAAAAAGATCCCATACACCTGAGGAGCAACCGGCTCCTCCTTCTCCTCAAGCTTCTCAAGAAGGAGGGGTAGGCCAAGAAGACTTCCGAGATGCTATTGCAATGGTGGCTCATTTTATGACCAACCAAATCAACAAGGGGCTACAACCCCTTATGTTCCTACTCTGGCCTCAAGGGTGACGGATTCTACAAGAATGAATCCACCGGAGTTCTATGGGTCTAAGGTAGATGACAATCCCCAAGAATTCATTGATAAGGTTAATAAGATGTTGTCCATTATGGGTGTTAATTTAGAAGAAAACACGGAGTTAACAGCCTACCAACTCAAAGGGGTGGCTCAAATTTGGTTCGCCTAATGAAAGATGGAGAAGAGGAATAGAGATGCTATCTCTTTGGAAGAGTTCAAAGCCGCATTTCTCAATGGGTTCTTTCCTATTGAGATAAGGGGTGGCGAAGATGATGGTGTTTATGAACCTTAAGCAAAGGTCTATGAGTGTGAGGGAGTATACCCTCAAATTCAACCAACTCTCCAAGTATGCTCCACAATTACTTGCCGAGACTAGGTCAATGATGAACAAATTTGTGTCTGGTGTATCTGACTTGGTCAATGAGGAGTGTCGTACCACCATGCTAGTCGGGGACAAGAATTTTTATCGGCTCATGACATATGCCGAGCAACAAGAGGGCGAGAAGCTTAGAAAGAGAAGGGTTGGTGCATCCAAAAGGGCTCGATTTGAAGGTGGGTTCCAAGGTTCTAAGGGTGGCTGACTTCCTCAAGGCCACAAGTTCCAAGGCCAAGGGTTACCTAATGCTTCAAAATAGAGGTTTTCCAATGATAGAGTGCCTAATCAAAGATTCCAAGGTAGTAATGGAGGAATGGTAAAGCCTTGATGCCCAAGTTGTGAAAAGAATCACAGT
>JAOTQR010079648.1:0-10420 GCA_025774065.1 Solanum ossicruentum
CCCAAAACCAAAGCCTCCATGAACACCTTCAAACCCGCTAGTAGTTGCCCCGATATGCCCATTAAAGTCACCACCAACGAAAATTTTTTCCGTCTCTGGTATGCCTCGCACAACCTCATCCAGATCCATTAAAAGTATGAAACTCCTAATTACTCTCAAGGAAGTCTGTCTGTCACAATTATAATTCTGGATTTGAGAACTTATGAGTTGAATTTCCAGATATTGTTTATGCTAAAATACCTTCAGATTTCTGCCTATAATTCAGGCAGTTCATGAGCAAAACAAGCGAGACTAAATTTTGATGCAATCACACTCCGAATTTGAGAGTTTTCACTCCTAACTAGATGAACGGCAATTCCTCTCCCTCATGGATGTTTGTTATAGGGAATTACTTCATGAAGAGCACCGTTTTGTTACACAAAAGGCTTTCGAGAAAAAGGCAGGGATAGAACTAGAACTCAATGCTACAATTGCAAAAGATATGCTAGCAATTGTTGGCAAGAAGTCCCTTAATTATTGCAAACAACAAGGACACATTATCAAAGAGTTTCCCACATGCCCTCAAAATTGTAATGCCAATGTTTTTCAAGTTGGGATAAATGGTTCCACTAATCACTCATCTCCCGGACAAATTCTTACTCCTGAAATGGTAAAACAAATGATTGTGCCAGCCTTTTCAGCATTGAGATTACCAGGTAATGATGTTACATCTAATTTTCAAATTGTTGATTCCTGGTGCTTACAATCATATGACCAACTCAACAAGCATACTAAAAAATGTTTGAGTATCAAGGTCCCTCACAAATACAAATCGCCAATGGTTGTAACTAACCCATTACAAAGGTCAGGGATATTACTCCAACTTTCAAGAATGTTTTTGTTTCACCAAAGCTCTCAACTAGTCTTATTTTGGTTGGGCAATTGGTAGATAATAATTATGATGTGAATTTTTCCCGTAATGATTGTCTTGAGCAAAATCAGGTGTCGGGGATGATAATCACAAAATGGTCTAAAATTTGGAAGGTGTTTCACGTACACTTTTTCTTGCCTCCAGTTTAATCTTTTGCTTATACTTTTACAGCTAGTAAGACTAAGGTTTGGCTAAGCATCTAAGACATTCAAATCTATTGTGTTATCTCATTTATCAACTTTTAGTTTATTGAAAAATAAAAATCAATTTTCAGCTACTTCCACTTATTGTTCTATTTGTAAATTAGGTGAAAGTACAATTTTTCCTTTTCCTAAATTTTAACAGTCATGCTACAAAATGTTTTGATGTCATTCACAATTATGCTTCAGGCATATGGACGATATGAAAGCATGCATTTCATGCTTGTTTGAGTAATAGTAATGAGATTTTCCAAAATCATGCTAGGCATAGCTAGAATTTCCAAAAGAAAATGTCATTCGTTTGATGAGAAATAAAAAAGAACATAAAAAATTTGAGTGGTTGAAGCTGAAGCGACTACTTTTGAAGTAACAGAAAGAAAAGCAATTTCACAAATTGTTTTTTATGCTCATTTCAAGTACTTTGTGACATCATAGATGATTATAAGTCAATTTACATGAGTGTGTTTTATCGGTCCAATTTTGAGTATATTCATGGTTAAGACATTTTTTGCTTACATTGAGACTCGATTGCTACCTAAATCAAATTATTAAGATCTGATTCTATTGAAAAATGTCTTATGAATTCAAAAATTTCTTGCTTGAGAAAGAATTGTCTTACGACGCTCTTGCCCATATACGCCCCAGCAAATGGGGTTGTTGAGCGTAAAAATCATCTTTTAGATGTCACTAGTACATTATTGCTTGAGTCCTCTGTGCCATCTAAATACTAGGTGTAAGCTTTGTCTACTGTTATCTATTTAATTATTAAAATAAACCTAAGTGTCTCGAACTCGGGTGCGGGCATCCAATACGGGTGCGGATCTAGAGATCGGATCCTTCATGATTTAATTTTTTCAATATTCGAGGATATGGATCCATGTTTGAATACGGATGCAAGGATTCGCCTAAAAATAGTTAAAATATCTAAAAATAGAGTTGTAAACCTAAATTATGAGATATTATGTGAAAAACTTGAGGAGAATCCTGAAAGGAGATTAAAGGGAAAGGAGTGACATAGAAATTTTTATATAAAAAGTATTTCATTTTCTTCAATTTTCACCTTAGCTTTTATATTGATTACAGAGATCATTAAAATTGTCTAGACTTTCCCCATCGGTTTTGGTCGAAGTACCCAAAAATCATTTGACAAAATTGGACACCGAACACCCATGTAGTGTAGACACGGATGCGACACCAGAAGTGAAGAGTCCGAGCAACTCAGAAATAGATTGCCATTTAAAGTGTTAAATTTTGAGTCTCCATATTATCATCTTTATCACCAAAATCCTAGTTACCATTAATTTCATACATTTAGTTGTGTTTATTTTGTGCATCTATACGATAAACTTTCTGTTAAGTCTACTAAATGTGCTTTAATGAGTTATAGTACTCCACAACAAGGTTTTATTTACTATGATCCATGTTCTAACATATTTCATGGTGCTAGAATTGTTGTTTTCTTTAAGAAATTCAATATTTCTTTCCTACTCATGTTGGCATGGGTTAAACCTCCTCTTCTTCCTACGTTTGGGTTAAACCTCCCTGAGACTTTTGGGGCAAGTGGTACAATCCTGAAATTGTGTATGAACGACGCCTACCAACTTTACCCCATCCTAAAACTAATCAACACCTGACTCCCTGAGACTGCACCACAACTAGAATCTGAGAATTCTTTAAGGTTTGCTCCTTTTGAGCCTACTCAACCATCTACCAGAATATCTCATACTCTTAATTGGTAGGACTTTCCTCAACTTTACCCACCATTTCTATTCCAACTTGTTATTAAAGCATGAATGTTGGTAGAACGCAATGGAGGAACAATTTTTGGCTCTTAAAGAAAATAACACAGGAGATATTATTGCATGTCCTTCATCCACCCAATTGGATGTAAATGGGTTTATTCAATTAAACTTCATTTGAATGGAACTCTTGATCAATACAAAGCTCAACTCTTGATCTTGATATCAGATAGGAGTATGGTATGGACTGTGAGACTTTTGCACTAATTAGAGTTATTCAAAATTGAACTGTTGTTGCTAAGCCATTGGCTTTTCAATATTGGGTTATTGGGTTAATGGTTGGTGAACAGATTAAAGTTTTATACTCAACGATTTATTGGTGCAGGGACAAATTGCTCAAATTTCTTACTGGATGAACCGTTAAGCCATTCAAAATTATATACTTATAATTGTACCAATTGATATATAAAAGTACATAATAACCCTAAAGCCCCATTAATATTTTGCAGCTCCTTATATGACTTGATATACATATTTGAGAATTAGATGTTTTACTTGTCTAATAACTAGCTAGTCTAGAATCTGGACCATAATGTACGAACATTCACTTATTTATAAAAATGTATACTTGACGTATGGACAAAGTGAAGTGCATCAAGGATGAGGAAGGTGAGGTATTGGTGGATGAGACTTCCATTAGACTAAGGTGGCAAGCTTACTTTCATACACTCTTAAACAAAAGATATTGAGCTTGGTAAGTTGGCACACTCCGAAAGTCATCGAGATTTTGGTTATTGCAGGAGGTTTAGAGTTGAGGAGGTTAGAACGGTTGTTAGTCGAATGAAGAGAGGGAGGGCGATCGGACCAGATGAGATTCTAGTAGATTTTTGGAAGAACATGGTCAAGGATGGCATAGAGTGGTTGACTAGATTGTTCAATGCTATTATGAATGGCCAAGATGCCTGATGAATGGAGGAGGAGTACAATGGTTCCACTGTACAAGAACAAGGGGGATATTCAAAACTGTAACAATTACAAGGGCATCAAGTTGTTAAGTCACTATGAAGGTCTAGGAGAGAGTGGTGGAAATGAGGGTGAGAGTAGTGTATATTTCGGAGAATCGGTTTGGATTCATGCCGAGATGGTCGACTACTGAAGCAATCCATCTTGTTCGGAGATTAGTGAAGAAATATAGGAAAAGAAAGAAGGACCTTCTTATGGTGTTCATTAATCTCAAGAAAGCCTATGACAAAGTTCCGAGGGATGTCCTATGGAGGTGTCTAGAGGTGAAAGGTGTCCCAATGGCATATATTAGGGTGATAAAGGACATGTATGACGGAGCCAAAACTCGAGTAAGAATGGTGGAAAGAGACTCAGAGTATTTTCCTGTTGAGATAGGACTTCATCAAGGATTTGTGTTGAGCCCTTTTCTATTTGCCTTGGTGATGTATGAGCTGACGCGATCTATCCAGGAGGAGGTTCCATGGTGTATGTTGTTTGCAGATGACATAGTACTGATTGATGAGACTAGGACTAACGTCAATGATAGGTTGGAGGCTTGGAGTCACGCCTTGGAGTCCAAAGGATTCAAACTGAGCAGAACCAAAAATAGAATGCTTGGAGTGCGAATTCAGTGTTGCGAGGGATAAAGCAGACATTGATGTGAGACTTGCCACTCAATCTATCCCCAAGAGGGAAAACTTTAAATATCTAGGGTCCATCATCCAGAGTAGTGGCGATATCGATGATGATGTCACACATGGTATTGGGGCAGTATGGACAAAATGGAGTCTTGCCTCTGGAGTATTGTCTGATAAGAAGATATCACCTAAACTCAAAGGTGAGTATTACAGAATGGTGGTTAGACCATTTTTGCTATATGGGTGGAGTGTTGGCCAATCAAAAATGCACATGTTCAAAAGATGCAAGTCGCAGAGATGAGGATGTTGAGATGAATGTGTGGCCACACCAGGAGTGATAAGATTAGGAATGAGACTATACGGGAGAAGCTAGAGGTGACCCTTGTGGCTGATAAGATGAGGGAAGCGAGACAGCGATGGTTTGGACATGTGGAAAGAAGGAGTACCGATACTCCTGTTAGGAGGTGCGAGAGGCTGGATTTGGGAGTTACACGGAGGGGTAGAGGTAGACCAAAAAAGTATTGGCCAGAAGTGATCAGACAAGATATAGTGAAATTTGATCTCACCGAGGACATGACCTTAGATAGGAAGGAGTGGAGGTCGCGAATTAGAGTAGCAGGCTAATAGGTTAGTAGGTTGATGTCTAGTCGTGGGGTATAGTAGGGTAGTAGGAGTTGTCCGGTGTTGTCTTTATCTGCATTATATATGTTAGTTGTCTCGTATTTACTTGCTATTATGTGTTTTTTGTTATTAGTCGCTCTTTATGTTCACTTTCTCTTTCTCTTCCTTTCCTTTTTTCCATATCTAATTTATTCTGCTTATGGGTTTCTGTGACGAGGGTTCCCAGGAAACAGCCTCTCTACCTTTATGAGGTAGTGGTAAGGTCTGCACACATTCTACCCTCTCCAGACCCCACTTATGGGATTCCACTGGGTATGTTGTTGTTGTTGTTGTTGTTGTTGAAATATTAAGTTATTGGTACACGTGAATATTTGTTAAATTAAATATTTATGTTCATGCACCCTCAAATTTAGGCTTTTAGGTATTTTTCACTGTGATTTACAACTACACAATCACTGGCTTCAGTAAAGCTACAAAAAATATTTTGTTTGATGGGAAATCAATATATTGATGAGTGAAAGTGAGAACAGAAGCATGAAAAGATTGATCTAATATAGCCTCCATTAACTGCCCAATAATTACCAATTCGATATCAAACCAAACAATATCTTATTGGTTGGCACATTAGTATATTTAAAAGTCAATATTCGGTAAGTCAAATCGTTAAGCATAATTATCCGTTTGATAAGAAGCCCTAGCACTAGTAGCAAAAATGACTACGGTGTGAACTACATTGTCATTGTTGCTTCACAGAACAAGCATTTTCATCAAGTTGATGTCAAAAATGTTTTCTCCATGGCGATCTTAAAGAAATTATTTATATGAAACTTCCACCTAGTTTATTCTCATGACCTACATCTTCTTATGCAAGTTAAACTGGTCTTTTTGTATTAATTAAAAAGGGCTCCCAAAATTTGGTTTGACAAGTTTTGATCTACTTTACTACTATTTTCTTTTGAGCAGAGAAAATACGACTCATCCTTGTCTCTTCGAAAATATCTACAAGTTAGGTTCTTTTGATATATGTAGACGACATTATTATCACATGAACTGATTCTTCACAAGTCACTAGCCTCCAACAGCAGCTTAAAGTTTCTTTTCATTTGAAAGAGATTTTCTTCTCCCGAGGGGATATCAAGAAAAAATACTATATTGGATGATTTGGATGATAGATTTCTTTCTTTCGATTAGTTTACGCCAATCATCCTCTCGACTTAACATATTCTTTTTTTTGAGAGAAGCTCTTTGTTCTTCAACTCTTCGCTATAAAAGCTCGCTGACTCCCCTTACTGGCCGCTGGGAAAGAGTTTCTGCGGCTAGCCCCTCTATTGATTGTGAGTTCCCAGACATGGGGAGTTCTCTTTCTCCAGTTTGAGATCCTGCTGGCTAATTTCACAGGAGAGGGGGCGTTCAGCCACTTGACTTACAGGTCAGGGGTTCCTAAGGCGTTGCCGCTGGCTTAGGCACCGGCTGAAGGACCGGAGCTCATAACAAAAGCAATTTTTATAAGAATGGAGAACCCCGGACGGCCGTGGAGGCATTCACTTTTGCCATGCTTTATAATTAATTAAACAATTCGGGGCTAGCACAACGAAAGACAATCATGAGGCTCTGGGAGATAGTCTACGATGACGTATCCCTTGTCCGCGGGAGCTCCATCGGTCGGGAATCCGAAATGACGAATTTTTTTGAATTGTTCATTTTGAATATTCAGTTTAAATAAGTGGTATCTTGCTCAGACCAATAAATAGAGCTGAGCTTATAGTTAAAGCCGCTAATAGAACACCGAAACCATTCCTTATCCTAATGAAGCAGCTGAAAAAAGGACCTCCACTTGGCGGCGGCGGGAACGATGAGGGCCAAAACGCCTTCGGACCCTCTCTTTTTTCCCTTCTTTCTCAGCCCTATCGTGCACTTACATACAAATCTATAGGTAGTTCATTGTCTGTTTGGACCCCTTCCGTACCTATTCAGTCGTGAACCACTTGGCTTCTATTGCCACCTAAATGACCGATTCTTGTTTTTTAACTTTCGCCTGAAAGCGAAGGAATCTTTTAGTTCGTCTTCGCCCAAGTGTGGCTAATGCTATGGTTTGAGCAACAGATCCTGACGTGATACATCCTTGGACCGGCCTATCCATTGATTTCCCCATCTGTTTCAAAAGTTCCTCGAGGAGGGCTTTCTGAGTGATCGGAAAGGGAAAATGGCGAGTGATCAAGAGAAATTTGCAGTTCTTGGTACTCTTATATATTTCCTGGGTTTGGAAGTCCATAATCATTTTTCAAGTGTGTTTCTAAACCAACACAAATATACTCAGGATCTGATTTCTTTGGATGGTCTTCAAGATTCCTCCTATGTAGATACTTATTGGAATTGATGTGAAGTATAGTCATGAGGAAGCCAATTTCTTCCTGATCCAACTATATTTCGACAATAGTTACGAACCTAAAAATTACCTTAATATTATTCGGCCTAATATCTCTTTTGCAGTTCATCAAGCAAACCAATTTATGCAATCTCCTTGTCAATTTCATTCGGTGGTTGTTCATCACATCATTCAATATATCCAAGGAACATCTAATCATAGATTATTTTTTTTAGTGGTTCTGCTAATTATCTTAATGCTTTTAGTAATTCTAATTGGACGGATATTCATATACTCATTCAGTTACTAGTTGGTGCATGTCTTGGACAATCATTGATATCTTGAAAGAGTAAGAAGCAAAATCATATATCAATCTTCAACAGAGGTTGAATATTGACCCATCTCTACTACTTGATCCAAGGTTATATGGCGTTGTGGATTATTTGTTGAGATTGGATTTTTTAAATCTAATCATCGAAGTAGATTGTGATTGTATATGATAAGTCATATATAAAAGCGTCATTACTCTTCTGCATATCCGATTTTAAAAAAAACCGCTCTTATAGGTGTAGCTTAAATTATTATTTTTATTTTTAAAAATCTTAACTTAATCGCCACTTTGGGAAGATACAAAAATGTAAGGGTGAGTACCGGTAACAGGCACTCAATAGGCATCATCAGCCGACTGAGTGAAGTAGTGAACATAAATAAAGCCCAAGTAACGTTTTGGGATGCCAAACTCAAAATTGTAACTTTTTGCAAATAAAGCCCAAGTATGTAGAAACTGCAGTGGTGTAGCAAAACAAACCTAGATTAAGACATAGGCATGTCGAGAAACCCTCAACCACAACTGAACCAATCGAAATGAAAAACAATGATGAACTGAACCAACCCAAGTGGTGAACATCGATACCGAGCGATGAAAACTGCCTAGGCTAATACTACAACTGCCCCCAACTCAGGTATAGTATTGTACGCGTATTTATATAGTGTTTTATAAAAGTGTAATCTAGAGATTTGTTGTAGTAATAAAGAAGAATAAATATTGTAATAGAATAGAAAATTTGGAGGGATAACATAAAAGATTTAGAGGGATAGAGTAACATATTAAAAGGGATAAAACAGTTGATCTTTAAGGATGTAATTTTTATGCTTTCTATTTAATGGCAAGACTCTCAAATTGGCAATGCACTCTGTTAATAGTTGGAGTCAATCACGCCATCACTTTGTAAACTGATACACATTTGGCCTTATTTTCCAATTCAACAAATGGAATCATTAAGAAAAGGAAAAAGATCTGATATAATCCTCAACTTTGTCATTTAGAGCTGATATACTCCTCATTACAAAAGTGGCTCACATATACCCCTACTATTATAAAAATGGCTCATATGTACCTTGACCATTATAAAAGTAGCTCATACATACCTTTTTATCTAACATAAGTGAAAAAAATAATTTAAATTTAGTTTTTTTTAATTTTTAATTTTAAAAAACTTCATGTAAGGATATATATTATCTTTTTCACATAATTCTTTTGACTTGTTTAATTATTATTATCTGAATTTCTTTTTTTCTTTTTCCTTTCATTTTTTAAGAAGTAAAAGTTTGAGAAATAAAAATAGAAGTGTGGACGGAAAAAGAAAAAGGGGTAAAAAAAATTGTAGACTAATTTTTTTTATTTATTTGCACCAGATGTCCGAGTCTCTTAGAGCCCCGACTAATCCCGAGGTGCACAGGCCCTCGGCAAGGAGTTTCCCGCAAGTGCAACACGGTTAATTCAGGTTTTATCCAGTCCAATGGCCCTTAGAAATTGTTTGCACCCAGTGGGTTTCGATCTTGAGACCTTGAAAGGGAGCAAACCCCAAGGCTCAAGTCTATTACCACCAGGCCAACCCCTGAGGGTTAGTAAACTATTTTTTTTCAAATATATTTTAATTTACTTTTTGAATCTGTAAAAAATATTGGGGCATATTTGATAAATTTTACAAGTTAGTGAAAAAATAAATCTGACTATTAAAATAATAAATTCAAATTGGCTGCTGAATCGAAGTGTTGAAAAAAATACGTGAGGAGCAAATATACCCTTACATGAATATTTTTAAATAGAAAAATACGATAGTTTGCGCATGTGCAGAGAAGAAGTGTTGACGCTCCTGTTAGGTGGTGTGAGAGGTTGGAGATAAGGGTTACGCGGAGGGGTAGAGTTAGACTGAAAAATATTGGGAGGAGGTGATTAGACAGGATATGGCGTAGATTCATATCACCAAGGACATGATCTTAGATAGAAGGAACCAAGGTCTTGTATTAGGGTAGAAAGCTAGTAGGATAGTAGGGGTAGGATGATGTCTTGCCTTGTAATATAGTAGCATTGTAAAATTAGTCGTATCATTATATATTGTGTTGTTATTAGCCATCATTTATTTTGCTACTTGTATTGTATTTAAGAGTTTCCAATTGCTTTCACTATAGTCATTTTTGTATCTACTATTTTCTGCTTTTGGGGCTGATGTATTTGAGTTGAGGGTCTCCCGGAAACAACCTTTCTATCTCTATAAGGCAGTGGTAAGGTCTATGTACATTTTACCCTTCTGGACCCCACTTGTGGAATTTCACATTGTTGTCGTTGTAAAATTGACTTTTCAACTTCCCTTAGAGGAAAAAGGTATATATGAGTTATTTGTGCAATAGTACGGGTATCTATGAGCCACTTTTATAACGAAGAGTATATCAACTTTAAATGCCAAAGTTAAAGGGTATATCAGGCCCTTTTTCCTTAAGAAAATAATAAAATTCATAAAAATAAAATGAAAATAAAAAATGAAATACAACAACAACATCATACCCAGTAGAATCCCACATGGGGTATGGGGAGGGTAGAATGTATGCAGACCTTACCACTACTAGAAGTAGAGAGGTTGTTTCCTGGGAACCCTCATCTCAAA
>JAOTQR010079649.1:0-10420 GCA_025774065.1 Solanum ossicruentum
GGGTTTGTGCTGCCTATTTTCCAATGTCATCTTCACTTAATTTGGGCCCAATTTGTTAAGTGTTTTGTGATGTCTTTAGGACCTTTATGTTATACTTCTTGGTTTGAAATTATGATGCTAAAACATGGGCCAAAGTTACACCCTTAACACGAACTTTATTCATAATCGAACTTGGACAAATTCAACGTCGAGCCTCATTTCCGTTTAGCTAGCAAATTTGAGCTAAGCAAGTAGGTGACTCACCTGCTAGCTTTCTAAGTCCTATAAGCACCTCAATTCTTTCACTTCATTTGAGGCCGTAACCTCCTCAATTCGACACAAAACATATACACACTCGACCCTTTTAAGTGTTAGTCGCACATATAGCTTATTAACACGAGATTCACACACTTTTTTAAGAATTAGCGCTAACTTGACCAAACCATGTCATATTTCACTTGCATTGTGCTAGTATTGTAAGGTGTGGGGTGTTACACCTTACAGTGGAGGATTCAATCAAGTGGGAGCAAGCCATGGATAATGACATGAGTTAAATTGAGAAGGTGTTGTCCAGATTCTGGATGAATGATGCTAAACCCAAGACTACTCCGTTGGCAAAGTATGCTACGGTCTGTACTAGACCTAATATAGCACATGCAGTGGGAGTTGTTAGCAGGTTCATGGAAAATCCAGGGGAAGAGCATTGGAAAGCTGTGAAGTGGCTTTTGAGATGCTTGAAAGGTACATCCAATAATTCACTTTGTTATGGTAATGCCAAGCTAATCCTTCAGGGTTTTGTGGATGATGATCTGAGTGGAGTTGTGGATTCGAGCAAGAGCACATCCGGGTACATCAACACTAAAGACGGAACAACGATTAGCTGGATGTCTAAGCTTCAGAAATGTATTGCCCTTTCGTCGACTGAGACTGAGTACATAACAATAGCTGACGCTGGGAAAGAGATGATATGGTTGGTGAATTCTCTGGAAGAATTAGGCAGGAAGCAGTGCGAGAAAATCCTTTATACAGATAGTTAGAGTGCCATACAACTGGTGAAGAATCCAGTATATCATTCGAAGACAAAGCACATCCGAAGACGGTACCATTTCACTCGAAGGTCAGTAGAAGATGGTGACATGTGTTTGGAGAGGGTGCAAAGAATCCAACAGACATGTTGACCAAGTGTGTTGGTGTTGAAAAACTGAGATTGTACAAAACCTCGATTGGTCTTCTATAGGTTGTACAGAAGAAAGTGTTGCGATGGGGTGAAGATATTGTTTTGGAAGCCGAGTAGATCAGTCTCCAAGTGGGAGAATTGTTAGATTGTGGAGCCTGATATTGTATCTATGTATTGTGCTCAGAAACGTGTCCAATGCGCCCCGGAAGGCTCCAGAGCTCTCGAGCACTGTAGCAATGGTCAGGGTATTATAGCAACAGCTAGAAGTGGCACTGTAGCAACAGCTAGAAAGGGAACTGTAGCAACTGCTAGGGTCCTTAGGAAGTTGCATAAATAGGAGGGTCATTTCATTTGTTAGCCATCCAGAAATCTCCCATCCAGAAATCCAAGTATTCTCTCAAGCAATCTCCGTGTATAAATGTATTCGGTCTAATTATCCAGATATCATTAATATATATATCCGGTAACATTGGGCGTTACCACGAAAGCAACTTTCTCTCTTTTCAAGAATTTTCTCCGCCTTCTCTCTAGGAAGAACTTCTTCCTCAATCTTTCTTTTTTCTTCTTAGATCTTCAGATCGTATTTCCTAACAATTTCAGTTGTTTTGCACTTGTTACTAATTTCTTGGTTTTGATTTCTAATGTTTTGTACTTCTTACAACCTTCTCGGTAGTGATTTCTAATGAAATTTCCTTTACATTATCCATAAAAACACAATAACAGACACTGTGTGATGTGGCTGGTCCTGTTTGGCAAGATATCAAACCACTTAGCAAAATAGGAAGCATCTCAGCTGAAACAGGTTTTAATTTTTCAACCTCAAAATTTCCTTGGTTACTTTTTTGGAATAGTATTATGTATGGTTTCACAAGTATTGCTCTGGATTCAATTGTTCGTCAAACAATACATGAAACATTAACCAAGCTGATTAGTGATGATTGATTACTAGAGGAGAGCTTGATTTTTCCATATGAAAAGCTAATTAGCTGTTAGTGATACTACTGATGGCGAAGTGAGGAAGAGTACAAGATGAATATTAAGAATTAACTCCAAATGAAGGCAAAATTAGGCTCATCAATGAAGCTAAATGTGAAAGATGGGAATTGATAATGCACACTGAGATCAACTGCATTGTCATTTAGACCAAGAAGAAACTTTGTGTATGCTAAAGAATCAGAGAACAACCTTAAATTGAAGCTGGTGCACTTTGTAAATTAATCGCTTTTGAGGTTTGCACTAGATTCATCTATCTTTGTATGCTCTCGAGTATTTGTTTCTCCTGTGAACATTTGAAGCCACTGAAAGGGGAGAGAGTGGAAGCTCATAATGTTTTTGAAACATCACTAACACATTTATTCTAGCCGTTTTCTTCTATAATCAATCAAAAGTAATTCATATGCCAGTGATCAAAATATCTCCAGTTTAACTGCATGTTAAAAATGCGGGGGAAAATCTAATTTCGATTGAGAAGAAAATGATAGAAATGCAGGTCAAGGAAATGGAGGTTCCAAAAAATCTGCTAATCCATCTTAATCAGGAACAAGAAAACATGTAGCCGCAGCACAATCAAAGCACATTAATACTGAAAAATTGAAAGAAAAGGTCCACCTAGCAGGTATTGGTCAGCAAGAAAAGCCAAAGCAACTAAAGAATGCTGATGTTGCTGTTCGTAATTCTAAGCTGTGGTGTGGAACTTGTAACATGTGGTTCCCTGGGGGAATTGTTATGGATGCGCATATCAAGGGGAAGGAGCATTTGGCCAAACTGCAATTACCACTGAGTTCTATGGCAATGGCAGAGAGGTACCTTGTAGAGAATGGATCTGACTCTCAGGGGAAATTATAACAAAAAAGGTATATCAGATGTTACTTCAGCAAGGAGTAGCCAGTCCTTATCGAATTGATTCTTTTCAACACTCATTATCAGTGTAACTATCATGATCTCTTGTTTGTAGTCCAAGGCAGAAGGGATCAAGGCTACTGACACTTGCAATAAAGCTGGAATGCTCAACCCCAGCCAGGTATTTGAGAAACTGAAACCAGTCACACACTCTTGCAGTTGTTCCTGACTTCCTATAATGTACAAAATTGTCGTTAACTTCTTATGCTTCTGCTTTTGGCCTTTTTACTTCATAAAAAATCTGAAAATTACATTATCACTTCAGTACTAATTGAGTGTATTGCATAATGTAATTGTTATATGATGCACTAACATAGGAGATTTTTTAATTTCCAGCAAACTTAAGAATGCTTCCTCTACATAGATGCAGTCCAACCCATACAATATTGTATATACGCGATGCCCCAAAGCAGCTGAGCCCAAAAAGGTTGTTATTCAATCCTTAAAATTTCCATAGTTACTTTTATGGAATATTAAGTGTTCACAAGTATGCTATGGATGCAATTTGTCCAACAAACCATAGATGAAAATATTATCCGTGTAATCGATGACAAGAGGAGAGCTTGATGTTCTGACAATTAGGTGCTAGTGATATTATTAGTAGCCACGTTAGGAAGAGTGCAAGAGGAAGCTTTACAGTTTACTGTATATGAAGGTTAAAAAAAAGCTCATCAAATAAGCAGAATGAGCAAGATGGCAATTGATTGTGCATGCAGGTACCAAGTTATGTTGAAATCTGCCTCATGAGCTGTCAATTAATGTTGGTGACATGGCTGCTGATCCATTCTTTTCTGTTTCTAGAAGATAGGATGCTGTTTTAGTCTTTCATTTAAAAATTTCCTAGTTTTTAGGCATGTAGCTTATGGAAGACTAGATTTGTGTTATTAGGAAGTTTTGATGTTTTAAGTTACATTCTGATCATTTGGTTTAAAACTATCAAAATTGAAGGAGAGTGAAGTCACTAAAGGGATAATTATAATAACAAGAAAAACAAGGTAGTAGTTGAGAGAAGATAAATAGGCAAAAACAACCATAGTTGGACAATATGTTAATCAGATTGTTAGGCATGCAACTGAATATATGCAATAATGTATATGCTATGAAAGACATTCTCTGGTAAAGTAGTCTAAAGTTGACCTCATCTTTCCACAGAACAGTTGGATGGACCGAAGCATCCCAAAACCTTTACGGCAAAGGATAAAGCAGACACAATTCTAGAGAGTAGTCAACTTGCTAGTCTTTTATTAAGTACGTGTCTTGGGAACGTGTGTTCCATATTGCTTTATAGGTTTAGAACGATTAAACTTCTATGAATTATGTGGGGAATAAATAATAAAATATAATAATTATAAATTTATTTCTAAAAGTATGATAAGTGCAGATGTTTGGATGAAAGTTTGCTGGGAATTGAATGGAAGTTGTTTATCATTCATTCTTCCAAGTTTGTGTACATCAATGTATATATACATACAACTAAGCCTCATGCTATCTATAATGTGTCTTCATCCCATGGGATTAGTGCCCAAAACTAATCTCAACTAACCTAACTAATTAGTGTAACTAATCAACTAACTAATTAATTGAAATATACCGAACTAATCTGTTAGTTAGTGTTAGTTAGTCTCTCTAATACTCCCCATCAAGCTGGATGTATTGAAGAGATTCAATAATTCAAGCTTGCTCAGTAAGAAGTCATGCTGTGTCCTTCTTAATGCTTTAGTAAGCAAATCAGCCTGTTGATCCTTAGTGTTGATGTAGTCAGTCTTGATAAGCCCTTGTTGAATCTTTTCTCTAATGAAATGACAATCTATCTCTATGTGTTTTGTACGTTCATGAAATACTGAATTGGTAGCAAGCTGCAATGCTGATTTGTTGTCACAGAAAATGAATGTTGGCTCTGTCAACTTTACATCTAACTCTTTGAACAAGCTTGCGACCCATACAATCTCAGCTGTTAATGCAACTAGGCTTCTGTACTCTGCCTCTGTAGAACTCCTAGAGACTGTGTGTTGCTTCTTAGATTTCTAGGAAATGAGGGAATCACCAAATTTCAGAACAAAACCAGTGACTAATCTTCTTGTGCTGGGGCATGCAGCCCAATCTGCATCACAGAATCCACTTAACTGAGATGTCTGATTAGAGCTCATAAGCAACCCCTTTCCAGGTTCCATTTTGATGTATCTAATTACTCTCAATGCAGCTTTCCAATATGATACCTTGGGTTTTTGCATGAACTAACTTAGCAACTGAACTGCAAAGGCTATATCTGGCCTTGTAATGGTGAGATAGAGTAGTTTGCCAACCAATCTTTGATACCTTGGAATGTCCTTATACAAAGTGTCTGGATCAAACTCAACACTAGTTAATTTTTGATTGCATTCTAGTGGTGTCATGTTAGGTTTGACATTCCCTAAACCTGCTTCAACTATCAATTCAAGTGCATATTTCCTCTGATTTATCAATATACCCTTACTGTATCTCATGAATTCAATCCCCAAAAAATATTTAAGCTCACCCAAGTCCTTGATCTTGGAGTGACTATGTAAAACATGCTTGGTCTTTTCTATCAATTTTGCATCATTCCCTGTAAGTAATAGATCATCAACATATACTAAGACTATCACCAGTCCACCATCCCTTTTGTTTGTGAACAAAGAGTAGTTTAGATGGCTCTGTGAGTAGCTTGAACTTAGCAGTGCTTCAGTTAACTTGGCATTCCATTGCCTTGAAGCTCGCTTAAGTCCATATAGAGATTTCACCAGCTTGCATACAAGATTCTTATCCTTCTCAGCATTGTAGAATCCTTTAGGCAGTTCCATATATACTTCTTCAAGCCGATCCCCTTGCAGAAATGCATTAACAACATCCACCTAAAAGATGTTCCAATTCTGAGTAGCAGCGGATGCTATGATAGATCTAACTGTTGCCATTTTTACAGCTAGAGAGAATGTCTTTTGGTAGTCAAGCCCCTTAGTTTGGCTGTATCCTTTGGCCACTAGTCTGGCCTTAAATCTATCAATCTGACCATCAGCTTTGTACTTGATCTTGAATACCTATTTACAGCCAACAATATTTTTTCCTTCAGGCAATTCAACTATTTCCCAGGTTCTATTTTCTTCTAGAGCTTGTACTTCCTGCTGCATAGCATATATCCACCTGTTGTCTTTGATTGCTTCCTCAAAGGTTCTTGGTTCAACCTTTGTGGAGTATATGGATAGGTAGGCTTTGTACTTTGATGATATGTTGTCATAAGAAACATAGTTACTCTGAGAGTGATGAGAGCTCTAGTGGTCTGAGTCACCTAATCTTTTATCCAAATAGGAGGATGAGAATTTATGGTAGACTTCCTAGCTAGAACTTCCTCAGTCCTTCTAAGTACCAATTTAGCTGTAATGGGATTATCAGACTGATCAACAGATCTTTCATCAGAAACAACTTCTAGTCCTGGTAGATCATCATTCATGACCATGGGATCACCTTCCAGGTTTGCATCATCTGCAGAAATAGGCACAGGTAGCTCTCTATCTTCATCACATATAGAAAAGTCATCTGATACTGCAATAGGTTCAGTAGGGAACAATGGCTTCTGTCTGTTGAGTACCTATCTGAAAGGAAATACAGTTTCCTTGAATATGACATCTTTGCTGATGATAACCTTTCTTTGAGATAAACTGTACAATAGATACCCTTTCTGAGTTGGTGAATACCCCATCAGTGCACAAGCTTCAGCTCTAGGACAAAAATTATCCTGCTTGATCACCTTGGTTGCATAGCACAAGCAACCTATAGTCCTTAAGTGATCAATATTTGCTTTGTGTCCATGAAACTACTCATATGGAGATTTTCCCTTCAAAACAGGAGTAGGAAGTCTATTAATCAAATACACAACAGATAACACATTCTCTCCTGAATCTGATAGGAATATTACCCTGAAACCTGATAGCTCTAGCCACTTCAAGTATATGCCTGTGCTTTCTCTCAACCACTCCATTTTGCTGTGGAGTATATGGACAGCTACTTTCATGAATAATACCAAGAGATTTCAACAAATTAGAGCACTCACTATGAAAGAACTCAGTTCCATTATCAGTCCTTATCCTTTTAACATGCCTATTAAACTGAGTTCATACTAATGTCAAAAATGATTTCAACACTGAAAACACATCATTTTTCAATTTCAGTAGATATAACCAACACATTCTTGAGTAATCATCAACTATGGTTAGAAAAAATCTGAAACCACTATGAGTAGCAATCATGTAAGGTACCCACACATCAAGATGAATCAAATCAAAAAGAGCTAATGCTCTAGACATTATCTGTTTGGCAGGTGGACAAACAGAACACCTACTACATTCATCATTATCACTGAAGTTATTATCTATAAATAGATGTTGTAACACTTTTATGGAAGGATGTCCCAGTCTGTTATGCCATAGCAGCTTATCTGCACTGGAGTGCTGTGTCATTAACACTTTTGAGTCCTTTTGTTCTCCTCACATTGTAATACAGCAAGAAGTTAGTACAGGCCATCAACTTCTTTACCAATTCCCTTTACTTTTACATTGAAGAGGTCTTGAAGCACAAAGAACTCAGGGAAAAAAAATTAACTGAGCAATTTAATTGCCTTGTCAATTTAGACACTGAAAATAAGTTATGCTTGAATGCAGGCACCACCAACACATTTTTAAATACATTCCCATCAGCTATGTTGATGCTTGAATGCAGGCACCACCAGCACATTTTCGAATACATTCCCATCAGTTATGTTGCAAGAACCAGTATGTGATACTTGTGCAATCTCCCCACTGGGTAAATGCACCACTTTAGTAGACAATTAGATATATGACAAAGCTTATTCATCTTGTATGTCATGTGACAGGTAGCACCTAAGTCAACTATCCAATTTCCCTCTCCTTTCACAACCTTTCTTTGTGTGCTATCATTATTTATAGACAAAGCATTTGATATGATGATCATACCTACCATGTTTGCCATGCTATCCGGTTCCCAGCTTGAGCTTGAGCTTGCTTCTTCTTTTTCCAACATATGTAGAATCCTATTGTACTGTCTTGGAGTAAAGATAGGTTGTGTGGACATGATTGGGCTAGACTCAATGTTCTTTTCCTTCATCATAGGAACAACAGGAGCAAATCACCCCTCAATTCCATCTCAAATTTGGAAGTGGCTACATAATTCACCTGCATTCTGTTATTCTGCATCACATTAGGTCCTGACTTCTTCTTAAACTTCCAATCGGTTGAATAGCCAACAAGCCTGTAACAGATGTCCCTAGTGTGTTCATCCATCCTACAATGATTACAGAACAAATTTCAATTCCTTTTCTGTTTGTGGATGTTGAAATTGCCTGTGTTACTACCTCTTCCTGCATAGAGTCCCAACTGATCATTATTTTTTGCAGAGTCATAAACTCTTTTTCCTTTGGCATGATCATATCCCCCGCCTACATAGCAATTTTCCTTTCTAGCATACAGTGCCATAGAATCATTCACTTCTCCATTCATTTTGGATCCAGCAGTCACATACTGACTTTCATCAAAAATAATCATAGCATAGGCTTTACTCACATTGGGCAAAGGGTTTATCATAAGGATTTGACTATGAACACCTCATTTAATCCCATTAGAAATGCAAACAAACGTAAGTATTAAATGTGATCAATATACATTCTGGATTTGTCAAAAAGACAAGTAGGTAGAGGCACTAAAACATCAAATTCATCTCACAAAAGTCTCATTTTAGTGAAGTATACTGAAATAGTCATGTCACCTTGACTTAGTGTGCAAATTTGTCGATGAAGCTGATAGCTCCTAGATCCATCAACTTTGTTGAATCTCGCACTCAGATAAGCCCAAATTATTGCTGCATCTGAAGCATACACGATTCCACTCAGTAGCTCTTTGGACACTGTGTCCTCCAATTCAGGTCTGTAATGAGATTTCCTATATGTTCTGAGAACAAATCCCAATTTACTCTTGGCACGGAGTGTAATCATCATCGATCTACTCCAAAGTGAGTAATTTTTAGCTTCTGTGAGCTGAACTGAAGTCAATATACTCCTAGGAGTATCTGATGTATGAAGATACAGAGGATGATTCCTGCTCTTCTCCACTGTATCAAGTGTGTCAATCGAGATTGTTGAAGTGGAATTCGCATCTGTCGTCTCCATTTTCTTCAAGCTCTATCGATGCCTCGTCAATGGCTTCTACTGATTCTGTGAATCAAATTTCTCTTGATCTGATGGCTCTAATACCATGCAAATATTTGGATGAAAGTTTACTGGGAATTGAATGGAAGTTGTTTATCATTCATTCTTCCAAGTTTGTGTACAACAATGTATATATACACACAACTAAGCCTCATGCTATCTATAATGTGTCTTCATCCCATAGGATTAGTGCCCAAAACTAATCTCAACTAACCTAACTAATTAGTGTAACTAACCAACTAACTAATTAATTGTAATATACCCAACTAATCTGTTAGTTAGTGTTAGTTAGTCTCTCTAATAATAAGAAATAACAAATAAGGGACGTATGTTGATGTTTAAAATTTTAATCAATCGACCATAAATTTTGAACTTCAATTAGTAGTTACCAAACTTCCAATAAGTCACAAAGGCCAATTTAAATACAACAAAAATATAGACTTACACAATTGGAAATTCATACAAACAAAGATGTCTAATAGAGAGAACATATACATACACATACTTCTTAAGACTTTACTCATAATAATATAGATGAAAAAAAAATGCAAAATCAGTATATAATTTATGGAGCTCTTGTTGACACCTTCTCCCATAACCAATCAAAATTCAAGATTCCTCTTCACCGATTCAAGCTAGAGCATGAGAATAGCCTTCACTATTTAACTATAGAATGAAAAGGATAGCCTTGGGTTGGGTCTCATGAAATAAAAAGATGAATTTATATAGATAAATCAAGGAGTACCAAAAGATATCTTAAAGTTTGAAATTAAATATTTAGAGGTTATGAATATGAAAAGTATGAAAGTTCTAAATATTAAGAATAGAAATTGAATTAAGTAGTTAAATATGAATTATAAAAATAGATACTTTTAGCAAATCAAAATAAATAAATAATATGATTTTTTTTAATCTTAATTAATTCATCGTGTAAGTAAACTAAAAGAGAGAAATGAAAGTAAGTACAACAAAAAGGGGACAATTAAAAAAATATAACTAATTTAGCTTTTAAAGGAGCAAGAGGATATGACTACAATTCATATTTAATTAATTAAATATTTTTTTATAGCACTTTGATTTAGCAGGTGTAGGGGAGAAATTGGTATATATATAGCATTAACAAATAATGTTTTATT
>JAOTQR010079650.1:0-10418 GCA_025774065.1 Solanum ossicruentum
TTAACCTGACACATACGTGCAAAACACATACACTAAACTAAACTAGTATATATATATATATATATATATAATGTTTTTAGGAAACATTTTGTACACCCAACTGTTTTCCTATCAATCCCTTCCCTTGTAGGACTGTGAGACGCACATGAATCAATTTTTCCCAAGAATTAGGATTGGACTGAAGGGATGTCATAGACCTAGTCAAATTGTGTTGCCTATATGGTCATGAAATAATAGAAATATTACATATATGGGTCCATGCTCTCAACATGAACAAATAATTTTGTGCTAGTGATAACTGAGAGTAAACAAATTAAAGATGTTGAGCTTGAATGATATCAACAAGGAGAAGGTTGGTCTCGAAATGATACCAGTTGATGATGTATCAAGATATTGTTAAGTTCCAAAGAGGGATTGGTATCTCATGATGCATATGCAAGGCTTCAACACTTTGGCTCAAACAAACTTGAGGAGAAAGAGGAGAACAAAGTGTTAAAATTCTTAGGTTTCATGTGGAACCCCTTGTCATGGGTCATGGAAGTTGCTGCTACCATTGCTATTGTGTTGGCTAATGGACAGAATAGGCCTCCAGATTGGCCTAATTTTCTTGGCATTGTGCTTCTTGCTTCTCATCAACTCTACTGTCAGCTTCATGGAAGAAAACAATGCAGGCAATGCTGCAGCCCAAGACGAAGGTATTAAGAGATGGTAGCTAGAAAGAGATAGATGCAGCACTCCTAGTACCAGGGGATATAATATGTATCAAGTTGGACAATATCATACCCGCTGATGCTCGTCTCCTCCATGGAGATCCCCTCAAGATTGATCAATATGCTCTCACAGATGGTTGATCTTTGTCGCCTAAATGAGGATGTAAAGAGGAAACTTCACTCTATCATCGACAAGTTTGTTGATCGTGGTCTCTGCTCTCTTGCAGTGGCTCAACAGACAGTGCCAGAGAAGAAAAAGGAAAGTCCAGGAGAGCCTTGGGTCTTTATAGGACTCCTGCCTCTTTTTGACCCTCCAAGGCATGATAGTGTAGAGACAATCAGACGTGCCCTTTCCCTTGGTGTCAACATAAAAATGATAACTGGCGATCAGCTCGCCATAGCCAAGGAGACTGGTCGTATACTTGGCATGGGGACAAACATGTATCCTTTTTCCTCCCTCTTGGGGATACTGTTGAAAGTAGTGCTTCAAAAGCTGATGATTAGTTGTATCTCAAAATACATCTTAAAAGTAAGATTAAGTTCAAATAAATCAGCTGCAATATTGTGCAGAATCTGATTAGTTTGTTCCCATTTTTTAGGCTTTAGTTATAGGAGATAATGATAGCTTATTTTACTCCTTTTTCTTTAGCTTTTTCAGTTATTATTTCATGTATTTATATGGGAGTCATTATTGTAATAAAGATGCAATTTCACATCCGAAAGCTTTTTTTTCTATCTTCATCATATTTGTTTTTCTCTACAATAGACTGGTATCAGAGCATACTATCTTAAGGGACCTGTGAGAAGAGAGTGAACCGTAAAAACCATTCTTTGAACTATTATCTTAAATAGTTTATAGAAAATGAATTCTGAAACAAGTTTCTTAACTCCACCTGTCTTCAATGGTGAGAATTATCAAGCTTGGGCGATTAGAATGACAGTTCATCTTGAAGTGTTAGATCACTGGGAAGTAGTAGAAGAGGACTATGAAGTAGCTCCTTCTTGGTGATAATCCAACAATGAATCAAATAAAAATTCACAGAGAGAATAAGACAAGGAAAGCCAAAGCTAAAACTTGTCTTTTCTCTGCAGTATCACCTTCAATTCTTACTAGAATCATACAAATGAATTCTGCTGCAGTAATTTGGGACTATCTAAAAAAAGAATACCAAGGAAATGAAAGACTGCAGAATATGCAGGTGATGAATTTGATTCGAGAGTCTGAAATGAAGAGAATGAAAGAATCAGAAACTATAAAAGAGTATGCAGACCGATTACTCGACTTGGCCAACAACGGATGAGAGAATTGTTCAAAAGATCCTTGTTACACTTCCTGAAAAATATGAAGCAACAATTTCTTCTTTAGAGTACTCTAAAGATCCGTCCAATGTTACTGCGGCAGAACTTGTTAAAGCTTTGCAAGCATTGGAACAAAGGAGAATGATGAGGAAAGAAGGTTCTGTTGAAGGTGCTTTTCAAGCAAAATCAGAGAATGAGTCAAACAAAGGAGGAAAAAAAAAGCAAGAAGCTAAGGCCGAGTAATAATTACAACAAACAGGGAGAAAATCAACCACCCTACCCTCACTGCAAAAAGACAAATCACTCTCAACAGAAATGTTGGTGGAGGCCAGATGTCAAGTACAACAAATGTGGTCAACTAGGTCATGTGGAGAGGGTATGCAAGTCACAATCGCAACAAGAAGAAGCCAAAGAAGTTGTAAATCAATATCAAGAAGAGCAATTATTTGTAACGACTTGTTTTGCCAGCAAAAGAGCTTTTGAAAGTTGGTTAATTGATAGCGGATGCACAAATCATATGACCAGCAACCAAGACCTATTTAAAGATCTAGATAGATCTTTTATTTTTCCAAAGTCAAAATTCGAAATGGAGAATATCTTGATGCAAGAGGAAAAGGGACAGTTGCAATTGAAAGCCCTACAGGTTTGAAACTTATAACTAATGTTCTTTTAGTTCCTGATCTTGATCAAAATCTCTTAAGTGTTGGACAGCTACTTGAAAATGATTTGAAGTTGTTGTTTGAAGAAAAAACATATCTCGTTAAGGATGCTGATAATTAGGAGATGTTCAAGATTAAGATGAAAGGAAGAAGTTTCAACTTGAACCTGTTGGATGAGACGCAAGCAGTAGCTGTCCAATTGGAAAATAACTCAGAATTATGGCACAAAAGACTCGGACATTTTCATCATGATTTTATACTCTTCATGAAAGAAAATAAACTAGCAGAAGGTCTCCCAAGCCTTGAGAAAAACATGCCTGCTTGTGAAGCTTGCCAGTATAGGAAGCAAACAAGACTTCCATTTCGGAATTCATCATGGAGGGCAAAGCAGAAGCTACAACTTATTCACACTGATGTAGGCGGACCTCAGAAAGCGTCATCTTTAAAGGGTAGTAAGTACTATATTGCCTTTATTGATGACTGTACAAGATACTGTTGGATTTATTTTTTGAATTTTAAATCTGAGGTCGCTGATGTATTTTGGAAATATAAGGCTTTTGTGGAAAATCAGAGTGGTTGCAGAATTCAGATGATAAGAACAGACAATGGCAGCGAGTATACTTCAGAAAAGTTCAACAAGTTTTGTAGTGATGCAGGAATTGAGCATTAGCTAACAACACCCTATACTCCCCAACAAAACGGAGTAGCGGAAAGGAAAAATAAGACAAGGTGTTTGCTTATGAGAAAGAACTGCCAAAGAAATTTTGGGCAAAAGTTGCAAATATTACAGTCTTTCTGCTAAATAGACTGCCAACTAAGGCCTTGCAGAAGAAGACACCATTTGAGGCTTGGTTTGGTTACAAACCTTTGCTAACAAATCTGAAAATTTTTGGTTGCCTTTGTTTTTCTTATGTACCTCAGGTGAAAAGAGATAAGCGAGATAAGAAGGTTGAACCTGGAATTTTTGTAGGATACAACAGTCTCTCAAAAGCCTACAGGATCTATCAACCTCAAAATGACAAAATCGTTGTTAGCAGGGATGTCAAATTTGTGGAAAATGACACTTGGAGCTGGGAAGATGATGAAAAGTAAAAAAATCTAGAATTTTTAGATGAAGATGTTGATGATGTACCTGTTAAAGGAACAAGAACACTTTCTGATATATATCAAAGGTGTAATGTTGCAATTTTAGAACCATGTGGATTTATGGAAGCTGCTAAGGATGAAAGATGGAGATATGCAATGCAGGAGGGGCTCAAAATGATTGAAAAGAACAACACATGGGAGCTGGTTGACAGACCATCGCACAAGAAGGCTATTGGAGTCAAGTGGGTTTATAGAACTAAGCTCAATCCTGATGGTTCTATAAACAAGTATAAGGCGAGGCTGGTTGCAAAAGGGTACTCACCAGTATTTGGAGTAGATTTTTCAGAGACTTTTGCTCCTGTCGCTCATTTGGATACTATAAGAATGTTGTAAGCTTTAGCAGCTCAACAAGGATGGAAAATCCACCAGCTTGATGTGAAATTGGCCTTCCTAAATGGCTACCTTGAAGAAGAAATCTTTGTAGAACAACCTAAATTTTATTCTATCAAAGGCAAAGAAGACAAAGTGTATCTTCTAAGGAAGGCATTGTATGGTTTAAAACAGGCTCCTAGAGCTTGGTATAGCAGAATTGATACTTATCTTTTGAGCTTAGGCTTTCAAAAAAGTCTCAGCGAGTCTACACTCTATATTAGAAGAGAAGATTCTGACTTAACCATTTTCTCTTTATATGTAGATGACTTGTTAGTTACAGGTAGCAATTTAGACTTGATCATACTGTTCAAGACTGAAATGATGGAGGTTTTTGAAATGACAGATCTTGGTGAAATGTTCTATTTCTTTGGAATGGAAATTCAGCAAAAAGGACAAGAGATCTTTATATGCCAACAGAAGTATGCCAAAGAAATTATTATTAAGTTCAAAATGGAAGAATGCAAGTCTACAACAACTCCTATGAATCAAAAGGAGAAGTTTTGAAAAGAAGATGGAGCTGAAAAGGTTGATGAAGGACTTTATAGGAGCCTGATAGGTTGCCTAATGTACTTGACTGCAACGAGGCCAGATATTCTTTATTCTGTGAGTTTACTTTCAAGGAATATGCATTGTGCTAGTGAAATTCATTTTCAAGCAGCTAAATGTGTTCTTAGATATGTTAAAGGTACTGAAAATTTTGGCATAATGTTCGAAAAACACCAGATTTTTAGTTTTTTGGATTCTCTAAAAGTGACTGGGCTGGCAGCTCAGATGATATGAGAAGCACCTCAGGTTACTGTTTTAGTTTTGGTTCTGGCATGTTCTCTTAGTGTTCAAAGAAGCAAGATACAGTAGCTCAATCTATAACTGAAGTAGAGTACATTGCAGTTGCGTTAGCTGTGAATCAAGCTCTTTGGATTCGGAAGCTGCTGGCAGATTTGTACATGGAGTAGAAGAAGAGCACTGAAATCTTTGTTGATAATCAAGCTGCAATTTCAATTGCAAATAATCCTGTTTCGCATGGAAAGACTAAACATTTCAAGATCAAGCTTTATTTCTTGAGGGAGGTACAACAGAATGGAGACATAGCCTTAGTGCACTGCAAAACTGATTTTCAGAATGTTGACATCTTGACGAAGGCTCTACCTAGAGCAATGTTTAAGTTTCTCAGAAAAAGACGTGGTGTTGCTGCTCTTGAGTCAAAGAGGAGTGTTGAAAATAGTGTCTCAAAAGCTGGAGATTAGTTGTATCTCAAAATACATCTTAAAAATAGGATTAAGTTCAAATAAATCAGCTTCAATATTGTACAGAATCTGATTAGTTTGTTCCTATTTTTTAGGCTTTAGTTATAGGAGATAATGATAGCTTATTTTACTCCTTTTTCTTTGGCTTTTCCAGTTATTATGTCATGTATTTATATGGGAGTTATTATTCTAGTAAAAATGCAACTTCACATCTGAAGGCTTTTTTTTCTATCTTCATCAGATCTGTTTTTCTCTCCAACAGATGTACAAGGATGAAAATACTGCTAACCTCCCTGTGGATGAACTCATTCAGATGACTGATGCATTTGCCGGTGTCTTTCCAGAGACAAATATGAGATTGTGAGGAAGCTCCAAGAAAGAAACCACATTTGTGGTATGACAAGAGATGGTGTGAATGACGCCCTTGCTCTGAAGAAAGCTGATATCGGCATAGCTATGGATGGTGCTACTGATGCTGCCCGTAATACATCAGACATAGTTCTCACGACGCTAGGATTAAGTGTGATAGTGAGTGCTGTTTTGACCTGCCGAGCTATATTCCAGAAGATGAAGAATTATACCATTTATGCTGTTTCTATAACCATCCTAATCGTGCTAGGCTTCATGCTAATTGCACTAATCTGGAAGTTTGATTTCTCACCTTTCATGGTTCTTATCATAGCCGTTCTTAATGATGGGACCATCATGACCATAGCTAAAGACAAGGTGAAGCCATTGCCCATGCCTAACTCATGGAAACTGAGAGAAATATTTCCACTGGCATAATTCTTGGTACTTACCTAGCCGTGATGACCGTTATCTTCTTTTGGACTGCTCACCAGATAAATTTCTTCAGTGACACATTTGGTGCAAGATCAATTAGAGACAATATACACGAGCTCAATTCTGCACTGTATCTTCAAGTCAACATTGTTAGTCAAGCACTCATTTTTATAACAAGGTGAAGGAGTTGGTCTTATGTAGAACGACCTGGTCTCCTTCTGCTAACTGCTTTTGTTGTCACGCAACTCATTGCCACCATAATTGCAGTATATGCAAACTGGGGCTTTGCTAGGATCCATGGTATTGGTTGGGGTTGGGCTATGTTATTTAACTTTATAGTATTATTTTCTACATACCTCTGTATTTGCTAAAATTCACAATCAGATACATTTTGAGCGGCAGGGCCTGGAATAACGTGATTGAGAACATGGTTGCTTTCACAAGTAAGAAGGATTATGGTAGGGGAGAAAGAGAGGCACAATTGGCATTGGCTAAACGAATGTTGCATGGACTTCACCCCTCACAGATGTATGAATACAAAAGCTATAATGAATTAGCTGAACAGGCCAAACATCGCGCTGAAGTTGCTAGGCTAAGAGAGCTTCATACACTTAAGGGACATATGGAATCAGTGGTGAAGCTAAAGGGAATTGACATTGAGACAATTCAGCAATATTACACAATCTAGATTAACTTGATTGTAGTGTAGTTTTTTTTTTTGGTTCTTTTTTATGTTTCAGTGATGTTGTTACAATTTAAATTCACTTACTTATTCTAACTTATAAATTAGTTGGCATATTTAATCATTTATCACCTGGACTTGTATTGATGAGGTAGTGATGGATTTACTCATAGCTTATTCACTTGTCTTAAAATAAAAGTATGTTATTTTTTTATCACATAGTCATTTTTTAGCATAATAAATTTGTGGCTTTTCGCTTATTGCTTAATTTCCTATATATTTAACTTATATATATTTGGAAAAAATTTCCGACGAAGGATGTTCATCTGAGCATCCTTGGGTGAATGTAGCTCCGCCCTTGTTGAATCTAGGGAACAATAAACTCAATGGTGTTTTTCCAATCGGTTGTTAAACTATAATGAGAATACCTTATAAGGGAAGCTGCCAAGGTCACTGGTGAAGTGTGACTTGTTGAGTCAGTAGACCTGTGGCTAGAACCATCTATGTGGAGAAATCCCTGCTGAGCTTGCAAATGTCACGTTCCTATCATATCTGAACTTATTGTTCAACAAATTGTTTGGCGAAATACCATTAAGTAATCAATCAAACATTCTCTATGTATTGGAAATGAAGACCTGTGTGGGTTACCTCTTGAAGATTGCAAAAGCAATGGCACTGAGTTGCCGGCAACTCAACCTCTAGCAGACTCAGATGATGATTGGAAGTTCATTTTGTGGCTGCAGGATGCATAGTAGGGGCAGACACAACTGCACTTATGTGGTTTTACAAGTCGGTAGAAATGGTTTGATAAGCATATGGAGAAATGCTTGAAGCATTGGTTTTCAATATACAGTGTATTTAATATGTCACTGATACTTGTGTATGAGATCATTTAATATTTTCACTTGTCAGCAGATGAACCATCTTTCTTTCTCATAGATTGTACAGAAAAATAGAGAAAACATTTGCAGTTTCTTGTTTATGTTAAACAACAATATTTCTTACCTACACCCCTTAAATTTAGTTTTTAGGGGGGGGGGGGGATCAAAGTTGTTGATTCTTACCAAGAAACCTCCTTTTAGCTCAAGGAATCATTGTAATATACTACTGCAAACTCATTATTTATTTTTCCCTACTTAGTTTTCAACAGATTTTCTTGAGACTCATTCTTTTGTCCTGCTGTCACTTCTATAGGGGCCCTTCCCCTTCAGTCTACCAAATCAAAGAGGCTTACCCCTTTTTTGGATAGTTGTTACTCGTTGTATTGTATTGTTAGTTTACATACAATGTTCGGGAGCCACACAACACATAGTTCAACAAAGATACCACTATGTGCGCTTCCTCATTTTGAGTTGCCTTAACTATGATTTCTGGTTATTTGCTGCTTTGCAGCTTCTTTAGCTAACTTGAAGGCTATGTAACTTGTTCTCTCATAAAGATAGGTTTAGGCCTCTGTTTAAATTTGCTTTAAGTTACTGCAGTAATTCTTTAGTTAAATAAGTTGCTTAACTTTAGGATAATTTGAATTTTAAATTTTTATTAGATTTCAGTCTTTAGTCATTTCATTCTATTGAGAGGCTCTTTCAATCTTTTTGCTGCCCCAGCATCTCAGAGTCGTCCGTCAATGTCCTGCAATTCAAACAACATCAAGTCCTACATGTAAATGTTCTTATCCTAGTCCTCTCAAGCTACTTTACAATCTTGTTGGCTCTATGATGTCTGCCTTCCTATCCAATGGGCTTCTTGTGGATTCAGTTTCTCTTAGTGATCCAACAGTTGATGCTTATACATATCTTCAAATGAAGCACAAATATTTCATTCCAACACAGGACAGTTTTCAATCATACAACAATTCCTTCCATTGGTTAACATAAATCCTTTCCAACTCCAATAATATGGATCCTTTTTTCTTTATTTCTCAAATTTATTACAGATTTATAGGTTCTTTTCCTCATACATGAAACCAATCTCTCTTTCTTTACTTGCTTTTGTTGGTCTCATTTGATTCGTAAACCAACCGGAGCAAAAACTGAATAGAGGCTTCCTTTTCTTCCTCTAGGTCTTTTCTTAGGTAAGGAAAAATCTAGAATCAAGAAAGAAATGCAAAACTCGATATAGATAAAATCCGCTACAACTAAAAGTCGATCTGGCACCTTCCTCAAGGTATGCAACAACTAGAATCATCTCCCTTTCTCCTTTTAGCTTTAGTCAATCGAGTGACTTATTTGACAAACATAGTCTGGAACCTAAAAATCCAAAAGGGCAACAAAAATATATATTCAAAACTGCAACAATAAAAGCAAAGTACCATGATTGAAAATATTCTAGTAACCACCATCATTTGATCCAAACAAAAAGGTTTCCCTTCTCTCTTTCAAATGAATACTAATTCAACATAACTAATGCACCAAAATCACAGAATTTAGAAATTGCTTCTCAATGCACATGACTAAACATGTTTTACATGAACAAGTTGGGCTTAGTAGCCTTGTATGTGGTCTTGAGTTTCCTAGTCTGATTTTCTTGAACACCAACGGGAACTTGATCTTGGAGTCATGGAACTGTTTTGTGCTCTCCCTCTTGAAAGCTTAGCTGGAGTGGTGGTTGTCTTGATGATCTGGATGCAGTGACGGCAAACTCTGTGGCGAGAAGCCATCTTGGTGTACATCTGCTCCACAACACCATTCAATGTGGTGTTATGGCACTCCTTCTACATGTTATGATATCTAGTTCTACTTTGGTAACGGAGCCAAATACTATAGTCCTTGATTTTTGTTGGGTACTTCTCAAAGATTTAAAAAGTTGAAGAATACAAATCTTAATAAGAATAAACCAATACAGTATTTACAATTAAAAGGAGACCAGAAAGTTTCTGAAATTAAACCCCACAGTGAATAGATACAGGAAAAATATTTCATGAAAATGAATAGAAATATGTAAATGTTAGGGAATTCATGTATCTAATTTAAACACTGCATATAGAGAAACAACCAGGGGATGGTGCATAATGCATAATCACCAAATAGTACAAGGTCAAAAACCCAAGGGAGCAAGAGGGTTAGAAGGAAGGAATCTATTTGCAAGAATAAGCACAAGTACCAAGACAACTACCAATGGACTTTTTGGATGACAACTACTGGTGGACTATAAACTAGCGAGGAAATCGAACTCTTGAATAGTAAAGCAAGACCATCCACCAAAATAATCCCTCTGAACCACTTCACTTGTCATACTTTTTGTTTACACGCTATTTAAGAAACTGTGTTTTGACTATCATACCCTTATTTACTATCTTTAATCATTTAAAATGTTAATATTTCTTCAATAAATATTCTCTCTTTGATTGTTATCCAATAAACAAAAAGATTATTATTCTAAACAATTACAATATTGGAGTATGTGTATGTCACGACCCGAAATTCAGGCGTGATGGCACTCGTCTTTTCCCACCAAGACAAGTCAGCCTATAACCCAATTATAACATTGAAATGCGGAATTATAGCCAAAATGAAAGTTCAATTTA
>JAOTQR010079651.1:0-10418 GCA_025774065.1 Solanum ossicruentum
ATGTATTAGAATTCTACAGATGTATTATAATTGTCTTAAAATATGTTAAACTTAGATTTTGATTAAAAAAAATGCATTATATATTAAAAGTGAATTATATATGTATCAAAAATGCATTGCTATAAATAGTAAATGTTTTCTAAATATGGTATATATAGGTAAGTTCCTCAATTTTGGTAACTATTTTTCATTACCTGATATGCCAATTTGTACAAGTTGAAACTTTGGATTTGGACATTCCCAATCTTAGAGCTCGATTCTATGTCTCTCAAGAAAAATTTTCTTCCTAGGCTACACTAAAGATAGTAATTTAAACTATGCATATGGTTTGCCAGTCTAGGATACATGTTACTTCTACTATGAACCCCCTGCCTTATGTCTTGTATTCTTGAAAATTATATTGCTCCTTTCTTGTCACACATAGTATTTGTTGCTGCTAACACCATTCTGTATATCTCTACCTTTGAGGTTCTTCCTGATGCATAAGTTATTGCCCATTCTAGTTCTTCAGCACATCCTTTGCTCCCTCGTGTGATGGCCATCCATTGTAACAGCTTGTTCCAGATTTTACTTGATTAAGTGCACTCGAAGAAAAGGTGTTAGTGGCTTTCAGGAGCACTGTTGCATATGTTGTTGGTTGTGTCTGTAACTATTCCCCATTTCTCAAGCCTATCTTTTGTATACAACTTTTCATGAGCTGCCAGGTATAAGATGAAATCCATTTTGGTTGCCCATAATTGTTGCATATTATCCTCTTCTATGATACTTTCTCATACTCCCTTCTCGACTTCTTGTATGTTGAATTTATGAAATATGACCCAGCTTCCAACACTTCTTCTTTTCTCAATTCTGCAGCCTCTAGCCATTGTGTACCTTGTAATATGTTTCTGACTATCCATGAGGCTTGGTTAGCTTGTGTTTCCCATGGTTTTTTTCCTTTTATATAGTATGTGTGCACTCATATCACTCACATTTTATTTTTATTTTTTTGTGTTCCAGGCTCCACAAATGCTTGATTACTAAAGCGTTGTTCAATGTCAGAATATCCATTATGTTTAGATCTCCTGCTACTTTAGGTTGACATAGTACCTCCCAAGCCAGTAAAGCTTTCCCTTTATTTCATACCTCTCCATTCCACAAGAACCTCTAGCAAATAGTTTCCACATGTTGCAATACTTTCTTTGGCATAAGGAATATTTGAGACTAGAAGTTTTGAATTTCTAATAACACACACTATATTAGCTGTAATCTGCCTGCATAGGACAGAAATTTCACACTCCAGGTTTAAATGCTTTGCATCATCCTATCAATAATGGTTAGCATTGGTTGACTATCAGTTTCTTTGGGCTCAGGGGTATTCCCGGGTATCTTAAAGGTAATGTACCTCTTTTGAATCCTGTATATCTCAAAATGTCCTCTTGATGTGGTTCTATAACTCCTCCAAAGTATACATTCCTTTTTGCTTGGTTGGATATCAAACCTGATACCTTGGAGAATTCGTGGAAGCAATCATAAACCATCTTTACTGATTCTTTATCTCCTCTACTGAAAAAAGCAAGTCATCAGCAAAACTTAGTTGGACAATGTTTTGTTTCTGGCATCTAGGGTGGAATTTGAGCCCTTTTTTGTCCTTAAGAGTCTTTAAACTTCTACTCAAATATTTCATCACTAGAGTGAAGAGATAAGGAGAGAGTGGATCTCCTTGTCTCACCCCTCTTTTTTCCTTGAAAGGAGGACTTGGTGCACCATTGATCAGTATGGAGTAGTTCACTGTTGTTAAACATGCCATAATCCATTTCACAAATTTCTCAGGCATCTGGAGTCCATTAAGTATCTCTCCAAGGAAATGCCACTCAACTGAGTCATATGCTTTCTGTGAATCTATTTTTATCATACATCTAGGTGAGATACCTTTTATGTCATACCTTTTAACTAACTCATAACTTAAGATGATATTGTCTACTAGTATTCTTCTAGAAACAAATGCATCCTGGCTGAGATCAACCAAGTATTGCATAACAAATTACTTGTGAGCATTTTGGCAATGATTTTATAGAGTATAGAGTAACAAAAAATGGGTTTGTATTCTTTTATGGAGCTGGGATGTTTTATTTTAGGAATAAGTGTCACTACTATTGTGTTCACAGGGCTATACATCTCATTGGTTCTGAAAAAAGACAAGATAGCATATGTTACCTCATTTCCAATTATAGGCTATGTCTTTTTGTAAAAGAATGAGTTGAAACCATTACCTCTTGGTGCCTTGTTATCATCAATATTCTTTAGTGCATTGTATACATCTTCCCTGTTGAAATCCTTCATTAATTCTAGTTGTTGTGGCTTGGTTAGTACTGGGTCATTTCTGAGTATTCCCTGTTGTGCTACTAGCATATGAGAGTTTATTTTGCCAAGGATTATTGTAACACCCAACTGCTTCATTTGTTATTTTCACTTGATCCATGAGTATTATGTCATCTTCCTTGGTTAGCATAGTAATCTGATTCTGTGCTTTCCTTCCCTTCATTTGTGCAAAGAAAAACTTGGTGTTTGAATCATCAAGTTTAAGCCACCAAACTCTAGAATTTTTCTTGTAAATTGATTCCTCTATCATGCTCCACTTAGTTAATTGTTCCTTTAGTTCCTTCTTTGCTTTCTTAAGATCCTAAGCTATGGATGCATTCCTCATTTGTTGTTGTTGATCTGCCAACTTTTGCCTTATTTGCTGCACTTTCTCTGAAGTTTCTTGGAACTCTTTTTGATTCAGCTTTTGCATTTCCTAGTTTACTCTCATCATGTTCTACCAGACTCTATACATTTCTCTCCTATGATCTTCCCAACTTGTTCTAAATTTCACTTCAAATTTAGGGTGTTGACTTAGGCGATTATAGAATCTGAAAGGCTTTTGTTGCTGTCATTATGCTCCACAATCTCAATTCTTAAGGGTGAATGATCTTAGAACAGTGGATCGATTACCCTCACTTGCTTCGGTGGCATTTTGATTATCCCCTCAGCATTTACTATTGCTTTATCTATTCTACTAGATACATGCCCATTGATCTATATGAAATTTCTTCTTAATGTAGGCAATTTTATCAGTTTGTGATGGCTCATACACTCCCTGAAATCTCTTTTTTCTCCCGCTTACACTTGACTTTCCACTGGTCTATCCTCAGAATTTAGGATGGAGTTGAAGTCCCCCATTATCAGCTAAGGGTTAGTAATTTAGTTACTCAGTCTTTGAAAATCACTCCAATGGTCCAGTTGCACTAATTATATGTAGACCATATGCAACTATGAACTCTAATGTCATTCCATTTTGCAGCATTTGTATTTGTCCATGTACATGTTGAATAGTTTTCTCTTGCATTTGGAACTTTACTCTGTTAGGATCCTAGAGCACCCAGATTCTTCCTCTATTCTGTCATGTAGTATTAGTGCACCATTCTCATCTTCATTATTTTCCTAATAATACTATTTGTTTTCTCCTCTCTAACTCTGTGTTCATATATTGCAATAACCTTCACTTTATTCTTTTGCATAAAAATCTTAAACTCTTGATGCTTTACCTCTTGGTTGAAGCCTCTCACATTCCAAGGCACTATCATTTCTTTAATTTATCAGGTGGTACTTCTTCCTCCTCCCTGTCTTTTCCTCCACTTATCTCTCCAATTTCATACCAGCTGTTATATCCATGTTTTACGGTTATCACCTGCTGTTGCATCTTCCTGGCTGATTTATATTTTACAACTTGCCACTCATTTTGATTCCCCTGCTGGTCTTGTTATTGATTCCCTTTATTTCCTATTGTTATTTTCTTTTCTTTTCCCTTCTCTTCATTTATCACTTTGTTATTTGTTGCTTTTCATTCCCTTTTTTGGTCCTTGTTCTTTCTTTTTTATCACTAGTTCAGGACCTTTTTCACTACAAGAATGCCCAACTTGTAGGCACTTTTGACAGAATAAAGACTTCCACTCATACACAACCTGCTCCTCAAACATTTTCCCTTTAACATAATTGATTTTAATGCTTTTTGTTAGTTCCTTGGTAATATCCATTTCCACCAGAATTCGAGCAAATGAAATTCTGCTAGCTTGGGTTGTACACTCATCAACATATAGAGGTTGTCCAAGTCTGCTTCCAATTTTGTTTAGAACCACTGTATTCCAATAGTTCAGTGGAAGGTTGGGGAGTTTGATTCAATGAGGGATCGTAGTGAGGATCTCCTCTTTAAAATTAAAATTTGGTGTTAATGACTTCATGATCATTGGTCTCCTTAGTAGGTGATATGGTCCAGAGCACAAAATTTTATCCCTGTCCTCTTTATTTCCAAACCTTATCACAAAATATCCATCGCTAAATGATAAAGAACCACAGGTTTCTGAGAAAACACATTTTGCCTATTAACAAATCTCTCTATAACTTCTGTGGTTGGTTTTTTTCCTACCACATACATTACCAAAGCGGCCTTCCATTTTTCTTCTTCTTCTACAGTATCCTCAGGTAATATTTCAACGATTTTCTCTCTCTCAACTACTACTGGTGCAATATAGGTTAGGTTCATACCTTTCGTTGCTAATTTGTTAGTAGCAAATAGATTTGTCCATGGCCTCTCCTTTACTGCGTTTGGGTGGTTCTCTCTTAACGGAGTTGATGCTTTAAATTTTCCTTCTTCCTCCATTAGTAGCTGATTTTTCCCCAATCTATTAGCGTCTGCAAATCTAGCCTGTGTTCACTTTCCTTTCCCTCATCTTTCCCCTTCGTTGCAGGTGTTCCCCAAACACTTTCCGGTCTTTGGACTGAGCTACTAGCGGAGCTAATTTCGATTCTTGTTGTATTTCCTCCTCATTCTGTTGCTATAGAGCTTTTCGAGGCCTTCCCCTCCCCATTTTCACCAGAGTGCACATTAGCACTAATATGCACCGAGAGAAATAGAAGAAGAGATGAATTTAACTTATTTGTGGTTATATCTTGTGATAGATTTTTGTTATTGGGAAATTATATTTTTACCCTTGATTGTCCTACCTTTCACATGAAATATAATAGAAATATATTTTTTGGGCTATATCTCTTGATAGATTTTTGTTATTTTGAAATTACAGTTGTATACCTTTCACATTTTATATAATATTATTATTTTATTACATATAGAAAAGCCAACACTGGGACGATCAGGGGCATTTTCGTAATAATAATTGTCAGAAAGGATAGCATTGTCATTATGCACTATAGATCTTTTACCTTCTAGAGAGCTTCTAAGAGTGTTCCGTCTCTTTCCTATCTTTCAAGACTATACATCTTATTTTTGCAGCACCACAATTTCAACTTCTACATTGTTCTGTTCCATCTCACTTCAAGATTATGAAGAGAGAATGAGAAACTCAAATCAATAGTTGGAGAAAGAATCTGATTTCTTGGCTTTTTCTTTTCCTAAAGTCGTCACCGAACCCCACGTAAGTAAATCTTTGAAATCTACTATTCTGATTTGTATATATGTGTATTTACAATTAGGATTTTAGAGTTTCTAACTATGTTCGTATTTTCCCTTTTCGGTTACAAATGGTGTAGTTATTCATTCAGGGTCGATAATCAATTCTTTGTTAATTTGTGTGGTAGAATACATGGGAGTGTGAGGTTAGGGGAAAAACTTTTTTTTTTTCGAAAACTTGTTCCAACATATCCAGTTGCTAGATACCTTAGTTGGTATAATCATTCTTCTAATTTTATTTTTGATTTGTAGCGCGATTTAATGATGTATGCATATGTGGTTTTTCTGCCGAAAATTTTGACGTTCACCAGATATTTGTAGAAATGTCTTAGCTAGAAAAAAAATCATACTTCATTTACAATTAGGCTTGATTAAATCAAAATTTTTCTTCATGAAAATTTTGTCTAATGTTAAAGTTTGTCTTGACACTGAAAAGAAATAATAGGACTGAAAGAAGTAGTTGTACAATTATTGGCGCATTTGTTTGTACCTTCTTTACTTTGCGTGAATGTTTACTTAATGGAATTTGGAATTTTGCTATTATAGAGGAAGAAGAGGACAAGAAGGGAGCAGCACTTGTATTTACAACTAAGCGAAGCAATGGATTGTATAGAGCACATATGCACCGAAGGATGCACCAACGTGGGGCCATGTGGTGGAGGAGTCCTGCACAAAGAAGCTGCCATGTAGCAAATTCAAAACATGTCAAGGCGTCCAGCTCCTTATTCGGCACTTTGATACATGTAAGAGAAGGGTGAACGGAAGTTGTTTGCGATGCAAAAGGATATGGCAGCTCCTTAGATTGCATTCATCTATCTGTGACAAACCTGATGAATGTAGAGTTCCCGTGTGCAGGTATAAACCATAGTGATTTGCTAAGTTGATTCTTATTTTTTGCATCTACTTGATAAGATGAACCTGTTAACTGGCTCAGAAGAAAAGGAGGCGGTTCTAACTACCAATCCTTGTAGGCATTTATGTTCGACCTTGTAATGTTTTCAATGAATTTTCAGGACTACAATGTTAATTAAGTGATTTGTCTATATACGTAGGAAAATCAAAGAACTTGTGGCCATGGACTTGTCTATTTCCTCTTTAATATTGATCCATTTACTATTTCTAATTGGCCAATAGAACCCATTGGTGACGACCTTTATGTAACAGTTGTAAAGAGTCTATCAATGTCATCGTGGTTGTATCAAGTCGTTAGACAGGCGGTACTTAACTCTTACAAACAGGGCCAACCTTTTTGTGACACTCCCTTTTGTAGTTTCTTCATAGTCGAAATGTCACCATCTGATTTCACCCTACAAAAGAATTGTCTGTATGACTGTATCAGTAAATATCTTCTGCCAAATAGTTTTAGTAACCTTACAACGTATTGGAATGGAAGGTTGAACTATGTTGCATAAATATCAGCTTTAAATAGTGTTACGTTGTGAATAGCTACATAGGTTTAACTCGTGGAATTTCTAATAGTATTGTCTTCTTTGTATATCATAACTAAAGAATATTTGTCGTTTTATCATACTTTTGATGGACAAGTGAATGTAAGAGGCCGTAGAACCAGGGAAGAGCCAAATCTATATTATTGCCTTGGGATCTTTTGGAAGCTTTTAGCGAGTGGAGTGTCTATGGTGTGGGCGTACCAATATTGTTGAATGGGAAAGATTCAGTTATAAAATATTATGTACCTTTCTTATCCGGCATCCAATTGTATGTAGATCCATCAAAACTGTCTTCACGTGTTAGGTAAGCCAACTTTTGATGCATTTTTTCTTTAGTTGTTCTTTTGTCTTCTCTTGATGCGTATTTTGCTCGCCAAATGTCATCTAAATTGGTGTCCACTTCAGCTATCCTTTTAAAATTTTCAGTTGCTTAGTTCAGTTTGAGTAGATTAAATTAAAGAAGAAAAGAGGTCGTGTTTGAGTGGATTACAACATAGAATCACGAGCTTTAACTTGGAATAGATTAAGTTAGTAGTTTCATTTGGCTAATTTATTTTTATCACATAAAATCTGATTTTATAAGTAATAGGGAAAGTTCACATTCAATCTCCTATTTAAATGAAACCTCATGGGTGTACCAAAGAAGACATTAAAAATAGGACGCCACTCAGATGTTCAAAGTCAAGCTTTCTCTTAAAAATTCTCTTATTTTCTCCCCTCCCTACTGTCAACAGTGTGCTAATGGAGCAACATCAAGAGCCCAATGTCTTTTCTTTTGTTCTCTCACGGCTCGATAATGTTTTATTCATATATACATGCTCTCTTGCTTTAGTTTGTCATGACAATGTTTTCCTTTGTCATCTTCTAACAGATTATGGGAATGTTTCTCTGAAATTGCACCAATGATTAGACCATTGAGTCATGAAGCAACTTGTAAATCCATCATGAAAGTGAATGATGACTTTCTTTGTCATCAATTTTTGATTTTTTTTTTCTCTTTAGAAAAATAATATCTCATCAATTGTTTCCTTTTTATGATATGAGATATGACCAATTCATAATCATGTAAAGAAATAGGGTAAACCTTGTTTGTTATTTTGCAAGTATGATTACCTTGTGTAGTCAGAGCTTGCAAATGTATGTATATAACGAGTGAGATTATGTTGATTGCTCCAACTTTATTGTCATCCAGTTTATGGCCTTAAGTCATATTCACATGTGAATAAGAGGACTAGACTCTTTGGGTTAGTGGCCAAGCTATTCTAGATAGAGCTATCAAGTCGATAGTGATAACATCTGCAGGGTGTTTTTTCTTTTCTATTGAATTTCAAATATCAAAGATTAGACATATCTGAGAGTTGAATTTATTCTTTCATTTACAGTAACTACCCAGCTTGAGTATTGATTAATGGTGTATGCATATGTGGTTTTTCTGTCGAAAGATGTTGACATTCACTAAGTGTTGGTAGAAATGTCTTAGCTAGAAAAAACTATATGTCGTTTACACTGTTAAGTAAACAATTAAACTTGCATAATTTTTTAAATGACTTGAATATTTAAAATTGTACCATAAACTTGGTGTTATCTCATTCCGACATTGGTGAATCTTACCACTTCTCATGTTAACAATACCATGTGTTGATCTCTTTGCTAATCCTCAGGTATTTTATTTCATTTGCTCATGTTTTAATTTCTTTACTTGTCTTAAAGATTCAATTTTCACAACCTTTGCTTTAAATTACTAAATTCATTGTCTTAATGATGAACTCTCTATGTTTTACACCTCTAGCTTCCTTAAACTTTAGTTCTGTGTGTTCTTCTACTGGCATCAAGGTTTTTGATAGGTTAGTGAAGGAGGATGTTGTCTCTTGGAACTCAATGCTTACAGCTTATGCTCAAGCATAGACTTGGAAAAGAAATTGTAGATTGCTTTCAGGAAATGCATAGGATAGGCCCTGAACCTAATGACTTTTCTTTGTGCATCCATCATGGTCTCCCTCTGCAAAGGGTAAGGGGCTCAACAGATTTGGTTTTTGTTTGAACTTTGTATCTCAGAAGTTGTTTCTGTTTTGTTTGAACTTTGTATCTCAGAAGTTGTTTCAGGTTTTGTTTGGGCGTTGCATCTTTAAAACTGTTTGTGTTTATAAAGTAAATTTAACTTCCACACAATAATCTAATGTCATGAATGTTAATGCTGCCAAACTGTCAGATATGCATCACAAACACATAGTAGTAGATCCTTAATGGAAGAAGACTAATCCATTTGATTTTGGTTCTGGTTTTGTTAACCCTGCGAAAGTCCTCGATCCTGGTCTGATATGATGCAAGTAATAAGTTTTTGTTAACTATGCCTCTGAAATTGAAGATCAGATTTTGATATTAACATGAATATGTGAAGAATATATTTGATGGCTAAATTATGTTAAATAATTTGATCATTTATATTGTGTAATTTTAGATTTTTATTAAAGCTAAACGTTGGGCCCGTGTTAAGCACGGGCATACTTATCTAGTAGAAATAGAAATATATATATTTCTATTATCTATTATATATGAAACGATCCAAAAAGTGTACAAAAACGTGCCTCGGAATGTCCAGAATTTAAGTTCCATATATCTAAAAACCTGTTTGTTATTTCGAAAATTTGGCTTCGAATTCTTGTTCAGGGGGTCCAAATTAGGGGGAAAAGAGTCTAACCCCGATTTAAGGGTGTAACATCCCACATCTTACTATACTAGTATAATTCAAATGAAACATGATATGGTTTGGTCAAATTAGCGCTAATTTTTAGAAGTGCTTGAATCTCGTGTTAATGGGCTATATGTGCGTTTAACGCTTAAGAGGGTCGAGTATACACATGTTTTGTGTCGAATTGAGGAGATTACGACCTTAAATGAAGTGAGAGAATTGAGGTTCTTGTAGGACTTAATAAGCTAGCAGGTATGTCACCTACTTGCTTAGCTTAAATTTGCTAGCTAAATGGAGACGAGGCTCGACGTCGAATTGGTCCAAGTTCGATTGTGAATAAAGTTCGTGTTAAGGGTGTAACTTTAGCCTATGTTTTAGCATCATAAAGGGCTATCTGATCAGCCCAAGGAGAATATTAAAAAGGGCCCAAATATACCACAACTCACTTGGCTAATTAGATCCAAAACTAAGTGAAGCGAAAATTGGAAAATGGTAGCCCAAGCCCATCAACATGGAGACCCATTTAGGCCCAAGTGTGAGGGTTAAGCTACTGGATAACCAGCTTGATAATGTGTGGTATTAGGTGGTCAAAAGGTCAACCAAAGACCCCTTTATGAAGGGCTCAAAAGCAGCTCCCACAATTCATTTCTCAACTTGAACTCACAAAAAATCATATTGTCTCCAAAGTCTTCTCTCAACTTTTCTCAACTTTGTAAAGTAGCCAAACAACTCTCCTAGGGTTCTTGGAGAAGCCCTACACCTTGAAGGTAGTGGTAAGTAAGTTTACACATGTGTT
>JAOTQR010079652.1:0-10418 GCA_025774065.1 Solanum ossicruentum
GCGTTCATGCCCGCAGGTACCGACGCACAGGTGCGAGATCCCCCTGCTTAGGACCTCCAGTTTTAGCTGCAGTGCCCTTTTTGTTCAGGAGCTAGTTTTTTGGTACTTTCCCACGTTCATATGTATTGTATCTGGAATCATATATATTCACATACTATTCAGTATAAATATGTGTCTAGAGGTCTGTGGATTCTAGTGGAAAATGGGTATACAAGAGTCCTTTGTGTACATGGTTCAGGATATGATTTTGTATTCTATCAGGCGGCGAGACCGCATTATGTATGTAAGTTATTTTTATTAGGCGACAGGACCGCAGCGGAGACCTTATCGGCCCGCATTTATGTATATGTATGTGATTTACGTATTCATATATTTGTTTGGGTTGCTGCTGAATTTTTGATGCAGGTGAGGTTAGTCAGTAAAACAGAGGAAACTCTGCCGAAATTTTGGTAGATTTCCCAGTGGTTAGGTTGGTCTTTAGAGTTAATAGTTGTGTTAGGTACCTAATCGGCACTTAGTCACGGCCCCTAGGTTGGGTCGTGATAATGTGTTCTCTCACTGGCACTCACCCCTATTCTCAGAGTAAATATGTTCATTATGATAACCTATCCTCCAAATATAAGGCATACTTGTCTGAATTTTCTACAGAAGTTGAACCAAAGAACTTCAAGGAGGCAAGCACGGACAGTAAGTGGATTCATGCCATGCAGCAAGAGGTAAAGGCCTTGGAGGACAATGGAACCTGGGAGATAGTGGAATTACCAAAAGGAAAGAATATTGTGGGCTACAAGTGGGTGTTCAAGATCAAGTATAAGGCTGATGGAGAGGTGGACAGGTTCAAGGCCAGATTAGTTGCCAAAGGTTACAGCCACAGTGAGGGAATTGACTACCAGGAGACATTTTCTCCAGTGGTAAAGATGACTACTATGAGATCTATCATAGCATTAGCTGCTAGTCAACATTGGAGCATCTTTCAAATGGATGTCTTCAATGCTTTCCTGCAAGGAGATCTGCATGAGGAGGTATATATGGAGCTGCATGAGGGGTTTTACAGTGAAGTGAAGGGCAACAACCTTGTGTGCAAGTTTGTAAAGTACTTATATGGACTTAAACAAGCATCCAGGCAGTGGAATGCTAAGCTAATTGAAGCTTTGCTGGGATCAGGCTACTCTCAAAGTCATTTGGATTACTCATTGTTCACAAAAAGGAAGGGTAATGGTTTAGTGATAGTTCTGGTTTATGTGGATGATTTACTGATCACAGGGAATGATGCAGCATTAATCCAAGATACCAAGCAAGTATTGCACCATCACTTCAAGATTAAGGACCTGGGAGAGCTCAAGTATTTCCTAGGCATAGAGTTCTTGAGATCAACAGTAGGAATTGTTATGAATCAAAGGAAATATGCCTTGGAACTGATAGCTGAAGCAGGGTTAGGAGATGCCAAGCCTAGCATGACACCTTTGGAGTGCAATTAGAGCCTCACCAGTGATGAAGTTTGACCCAGAGGCCCTATATGAAGATGTTACACAGTACCAAAGGCTAATTGGGAAGCTTCTATATCTCACTATCACAAGACCAGATGTTGCTTTTACTATCCAGCTTCTGAGTCAATTCATGCAGAAACCAAAAGTGTCCCATTGGAAGGCTGCTTTGAGGGTAATTAGGTATATCAAGTTGGAGCCTGGCAAAGTGTTATTGATGAGCTCTACTCAACAACCACAACTCACAGGTTTTTGTGATGCAGATTGGGCTGCTTGTCCAAGCACCAGAAGATTTATCACTGGTTTTATCCTAAAGTTTGGTGATTCTCCTATCTCTTAGAAGTCTAAGAAGCAGCCCACAGTCTCTAGGAGCTCCACAGAAGCAGAGTATAGGAGCTTGGCAGCCTTGACAGCTGAAATTGTGTGGGTTACCAATGTGTTCAAGGAACTAGGGGTGCAATTGAAGGAACCAGCCATCATACATTGCAACAGCAAGTCTGCTTTACAGATTGATGCCAATCCAGTTTTCCATGAGCGTACTAAACACATAGAGATCGATTGCCACTTCATTCTCGAGAAGATCCAAAAGGGGCTCATTCACAGTCTATATTCATACTAAAGATCAGCTGGCCAACATTCTCACTAAAGCTTTGCACAGGTCACAACATAAATTTTTACAAGGCAAGCTTGGGCTATTGAATGTCTTCAATAAGTCAAGCTTGAGGGGGAGTATTGAGAACATTGGTTAGTAGATATTATTAGTATGTTTTGAAGTTAGTTAATTAGTTGGAGTTAGTTAGATAGGGAGTTAATTTGTTATTGGGAACTAATCCCATGTAGCAAGGTGCACATATTATAGAGTACACATACCTCTACTATACATACATACTTGTAAACAAATACATACTATATTGTATTAGTATAAATAGAAAAGGAAAAGAAGCTACACAGTAACGTAGCCAAATTAATCAAATCCTCTCCTCAATCTTCTCTCTCGATCCTGCAATCTCTCAATACTCCTCTCCAATCCACTGCATTGTTCCCAATCTATGGATTTCTTCATCTTATTTATGGATATATCACTTAACTGCCGAGATTGCTAGCTGCTTCGGAAAGCAGGCTCTTTTGGTTCAGGAATGGACAATGTTTCATTGCTTAACATGATAGCTACGTCGGACATTGTTGGCCGATCAGTTGGGATTTCTTGAACACAAAGAAGGGAAACAAGAACACACTTTGTAGCTTTGTGATTGTCGAAGATTTCCCTTGTTGATGGATCAATCAACTCTAACATTGTTCCTTCTTTCCACATTTTCCATGCCTAAAATGATGTTCAAACGAGTTGCACCATATGTAAAAAAATGAAAAAGAGTGAAAGAAAATGAGTGGTCTTACCCATCCTAAGAGGGACGCGGAAATTTCTGTCATTGAAAAGTTTGAGTTATGTTCACCACTCAGAATTTCTAGCAGCAATACTCCAAAGTTGAAAACATCTGATTTTTCTGAAAATTGACCGTATACCACGTATTTTGGAGATATATAGCCACTATCCCACATACATTTGCATTAATAAGTCTCTATTAGATATACACGAGATGCAAAGACATAAGAGTTATGAAATCACAAATCATATAACTTACTATGTACCAATGACTTAGTTAGTATTGGCCTATGTTTGATCAGTCCCAAAAATCCTTGCTATAGAGAAATTGAATGGAAAAGGTATTCTGATTATTATTGTCACAGATATGAGTGCAAGTATGTATTTATATGTACAACTAACACCTATGCTCTTTACAGTGCACCTTCTTCCCATGAGATTAGTACCCAAAGTTAATCCTAACTAACTAGCTGTTAGTGTGACTAATTAACTGAAAGTGTCAACTAATATTGTAGCTAATAACTTATCACTTCTAACAACTAATTAGTTAGTTGATTTGCAAGTCTCTCAAATACTCCCCCTCAAGCTGGATGTATCGAAGAGATTCAACAATCCAAGCTTGTTTAGTAAGAAATCATGTTATGTTCTTCCTAATGTTTTGGTAAGCAAGTCAGTCTGCTGATCCTTAGTAATGATATAGATAGTCTTGATAAGCCCCTTCTGGATCTTCTCTCTAATGAAATGGAAATCTATATCTATGTGTTTCATGCGTTCATAAAACACTGGATTGGCAGCAATCTGCAATGCTGATTTGTTGTCATAGTAGATGAATGCTGGTTCTATCAACTTTACACCCAACTCCTTGAACAGACTTTTGACCCATACAACTTCAGCTGTTAATGAAGCTAAGCTTCTGTACTCTCCCTCTGTGGAACTCTTAGACACTGTGTGTTGCTTCTTTGCTTTCTAGGAAATAAGTGAATCACCCTATTTCAGGACAAAACCACTGACCGATCTTTTTGTGCTTGGGCATGCAGCCCAATCTGCATTACAGTATCACTTAACTGAGGTTTCTGATTAGAGCTCATAAGTAACCCTTTTCCAGGTTCCAATTTGATATATCTGATTACCCTCAATGCAGCTTTCCAATGTGATACCTTAGGCTTTTGCATGAACTGACTTAGCGACTAAACTGCAAAGGATATGTCTGGTCTTGTAATGGTGAGGTAGAGTAGTTTTCCAACCAATCTTTGATACCTTAGAATGTCCTCATATAAAATGTCTGGATCAAATTCAACACTACTCAATTTTTTATTATATTCTATTGGTGTCATGTTAGGTTTGGCATTCTCTAAACCTGCTTCAGCTATTAATTCAAGTGCATATTTCATTTGATTCATCACAATACCTTCATTGAACCTCATAAATTCAATGCCCAAGAAGTATTTAAGTTCACCCAAAGTCCTTGATCTTGAAGTGACTATGTAAAGCATGTTTGGTCTCTTCTATCAACCTTACACCCATTTTCTTTGTGAACAAAGAGTAATCTAGATGGCTCTGTGAATAGCCTGAACTTAACAGTGCTTTAGTTAACTTGGCATTCCACTACCTTGAAGCCTGCTTATGTCCATATAGAGATTTCACCAGCTTCCATACAAGATTCTTATCCTTCTCAGTACTGTAGAATCCCTTAGGTAGTTCCATATATACCTCTTCAAGCAGGTCCCCTTGTAGAAATGCATTAAAAACATCCATCTAAAAGATATTCCAGTTCGGAGTAGAACAATGCTATAATAGATCTAACTGTTGCCATTTTTACTACTAGAGAGAATGTCTCTTGGTAGTCGATCCCCTCAGTTTGGATGTATCCCTTGGCCACTAGTCTGGCTTTAAATCTATCAATCTGACTATCAGCTTTATACTTAATCTTAAATACCCATTTGCAACCAACAATATTCTTCCCTTTAGGTAGTTCAACTATTTGCCAGGTTCTATTTTCCTCTAGGGCCTGTACTTCCTACTACATAGCATGTATCCACCTTTTGTCTTTGATTGCTTCCTCAAAGGTCCTTGGCTCAACCTTTGTGGAAAACATAGATAAGTAGGCTTTGTGATTGGATGATATGTTGTCATAAGATACATAGTTACTCTGAGAGTGATGATAAGATCTGGATGTCTGAGTCATATAATCTCTCATCCAAATAGGAGGATGAGGAGTTCTAGTAGATTTCCTGGCTGTAACTTCCTTAGTTCTTCTAGTACCAATTCAGTTGCAGTAGTGGCATTATTAGACTGAGCAGCAGGTCCTTTATCAGGCTGAGCAGCAGGTCCTTCATTAGAGGTAACCTCTAGTCCTGGTAGAGCATCATTCATGACCATGGGATCACTTTCCAAGTTATATCATCTGCAGAAATAGGCACAGGTAGCTCTCTATCTTCATCACATATAGGAAAGTCATCTGATGTTGCAATTGGCTCAGTAGGTAATAATGGCTTCTGTCTGTTGAGTACCTGTTTGAAAGGAATAATATTTTCCTTGAATATAACATCTCTGCTGATGATAAGCTTTCTTTGAGATAAACAATATAGTAAATACCCTTTATGAGTTGGTGAATATCCTATCAGTGCACAAGCTTCAGCTCTAGGACAAAATTTATCTTGTTTGATCACCTTGGTTGCATAGTACAAACAACCTATAGTTTTTAAGTGATCAATACTTGCTTTGTTTCCATGAAACTGCTCATATGGAGATTTTTCCTTTAGAACTGGAGTACGAAGTCTATTGGTCAAATAGACAGCAGATAACACACATTCTCCCCAAAATCTGATAGGAATGTTACCCTGAAATCTGATTACTCTAGCCACCTCAAGTATATGCCTGTACTTTCTCTCAACCACTCCATTTTCTTGTGGAGTATATGGACTACTACTTTCATGAACAATATCAAGAGACTCCAGTAAACTATAACACTCACTGTTAAAGAACTCAGTCCCATTATTATTCCTTATCTTTTTAACATGCCTATTAAACTGAGTTTTCACTAATGTCAAAAGAGATTTCAACACTGAAAATACATCATTTTTCAACTTCAGTAGATATAACCAACACATTCTTGAATGATCATCAACTATGGTTAAAAAAAATCTGAAACCATTATGAGTAGCAATCCTGTAAGGTCCCCACACGTCCAGATGAATCAAAATCAAAAACAACTAGTGCCCTAGACACACTCAAGTGAAAAGGTAATCTAGTCTGTTTGGCAAGAGGGCAAACAGAAACACTTATTAAGTTCATCCCTGTCATTGAAACTTTTATCTATGAATAGATGTTGTAACACTTTTATAGAAGGATGGCCTAGTCTGTTGTGCCATAGCAGCTTGTCTTTACTAGAGTGTTGTGTCATCAATACTGTTTGATTCCCTTTGCTCTCTTCATATTTTAATGCAGCAGAAAGATAGTATAGTCCATCAATTTCCTTATCAATCCCCTTCACCTTTCCATTGAACAGGTCCTGAAGCATAAAAAACTCATGGAAAAAATTAACTGAGCAATTCAATTGTCTTGTCAATTTAGACACTGAAAGTAGGTTATGCTTGAATGTAGGTACCACCAACACATTATCCAATACACTTCCATCAACTGTGCTACAATAACTAGTGTGTGACACTTGTGCAGCCTCACCATTGGGTAAATGCACCATCTTATTGACACAACTAGATGCATGACAAAGCTTATCCAGTTTGTATATCATGTGACAGGTAGCACCTGAGTTAACTATCCAATTTCCCTTTCCTTTCTCAATCTTGATCTGTGTGCTATCATTATTTATAGACAAAACATTAGATATGGTGATCATACCTGCGATGTTTGTCATATTGTCTAGTGCCTTGCTTGAGCTTGAACCTGTTTCTTCCCTCTCCAGTATATGTAGGATCCTACTGTACTATCTTGGAGTAAAGGTGGTCTATGTTGGACCAAACTCAATGTTTTTTCCTTTCATCATAGGAGCAACAGGAGCAAAATCATCCTCCAATTCCATCTTATTTTTTGTAGTAGCTACATGATTCACTGTATCTTGATGTTTGTTATTCTGGTCCTGATTTCTTCTTAAACTTCCAGTTAGGAGGATATCCATTTAGCCTATAACAATCCTCCCTCACATGACCTTAAAGCTTACAATAATCACAAATTTGATCCCAGTTCTTCTTCCTGGGCTGAATTTCTTAGGAAAATTCCCTTTCCCTGCATATAAAGCAAAAACTGTTCTGGCATGTTACTTCTTGTGTGAGTACTAGCAGTCAACTTTTGGCCTTCATCTTCCATAATCATTGCATAAGCCTTTCCAACACTAGGTAAAGGACTAATCATTAGGATTTGGCTACAAGCATGAGCATGAAAATACACCTCATTTAATCCCATTAGAAAAGCAAATAACCTCAGGCATGCTAGATGATCAACATAAGTACTGGACTTATCACAACTACATGAAGGTGGGGGAACAAGTGCATCAAACTCATCCCAGAGTAACCTCAACTTTGAAAAATAAGAAGAAACTGACATATTACCTTAACTGTGCAAATTTCCCTGTGTAGTTGATAACCTCTAGATCCATCGACCTTGTTAAATCTCTCCCTCAAATTAGCCTACAGCACTGCTGCATTGGTTGCATAGACAATGCTACTAAGGAGTTCCTTTGACCCAGTGTTCATAATCCAGACGAGCACAAAAGCATTACACTACTTTCATTATTCCTCCATTTCTTCTTTATAATCACTCCTTCTATAAGTCCCAAGTACAAACCCTAGCTTACTCTTAGCTCGGAGATTAATCAACATGGATTTGCTCCATAGTGAGTAGTTCTCCATCCCTATGAGTTGCACGATAGTGAGAACACATCCTAGAGTGTCTGATTGTGGAGATAGAGTAGGTGATATCGCTTCCTCTCGATCTGATCAAGAGTTTTGACTGGATTAGCATTACTGGTAGTGACATTAGCTGTAGAATCTGCCATTGATCTGAGCTAATTTCTCTTGAAAGAAGTTGTTAATCGTTTGAATCAACCTTTGATTCTAGGCTCTGATACCATACAGAGAAATTGAATGGAAAAGATATTCTGATTACTATTATCACAGAGATGAGTACAAGCATGTATTTATATGTACAACTAACACCAATGCTCTTTACCATGTACCTTCTTCCCATGAGATTAGTACCCAAAGCTAATCCTAACTAACTAGTTGTTAGTGTAACTAATTAACTAAAAGTGTCAACTAATATTGTAGCTAATAACTGATCACTTCTACTTACAACTAATTAGTTAGTTGATTTGCTAGTCTCTCCAATACTTGCCATTCTGAAGTCTGATATCTTAGGGATCATCTCATCATCTAGGAGAGTGTTGCTTGCTTTGAAGTCCCTGTGGATGACTTTTAATCTCGAGTACTTATGCAAATAAAGAATTCCTTGAGCAATTCCTTCTACTATCCCCAAACGTGTAACCCAATCGAGTGTGATCTTCAAAGAAGGGTCTAAAACAAAAAATGATATCTCATTAACCAAAACGAATCAAGAGGAATAACAAATTTAAGCAAGTCATGTTAAACGGAGTAGAAGACGAACCAAACAGAAACTTGTCCAAGCTGCAATTGGACATATACTCATAGATTAGTATCTTTTCCTCCCCTTCAACACAGCATCCTAAGAGGCTGACTAGATTTTTGTGCTGCAGTTTTGCAATTAGCTTTAATTCATTCATGAACTCCTCCAGTCCTTGTGATGACTTCCTATTTAGCGTTTTGATGGCTACATCTCCAAACTCAGCCAAAGAACCCTGAAACAGAATATTTAAATTAACATCCTCTATAGTCATGAATCGAAAAAGAGATGTATCTCTCAAAGTAGCACTGAATTTTGTTTTAGCACCTTAAATACAGGATCAAATCCACCTTCTCCAAGTTTGTTTTCTTCATGGAAGTCGTTAGTCGCCTCTCTTATTTTCTGAAGATTGTACCGCAGCAACTTGATGTTGCTTTTTTCAACTGAATATAAGTTAGACGGTGACCTAATGAGAGCTTTAGTTCCATTCTTCCAGCCTAGTGTCAAACAGCAATCAGTTAAGCAAACTAGTCTAATCCATACAAAATTCTATATCAGTGTTAGTGCTAATTTACAATTAAGTACACTAGACATACCTTGTTTTCTCAAATGCTTTCTTTTGAATATGAAGAGAAAAAAACTTAAAAGAACCAAGATAACAGATGTTGCAGAAACAGTTCTTGCAACAAAAATTTTGCGTCTGTGAGCTGAATTCCTAGATCCACCTTGAGTAACTGCATACAGAAGGCAAAAAGTAGATAAATCCAGTTTTCTAGACCAAAGATGTAAAGAATCGGTTGTTAGTAGAATTAATAAAGATAGAAGTGAATGTGCTTGGCTCAGAGCCATGAACTTAAACATTGAGAAGTCTGCCAGCAGGATAGTTGTGGGAAAGATCCAGTAAATCTCCGGACCAAATTAAACAGGTGCTGTTTGAATAAGCATAAGCTGAGCAGGAACAGTTCCTAATACATCGAGTTTCACAGCCCTTAATGCTTATATGTCCTAAGGAGATAGCATGATCCGGTAACTTAATATTCTCATGTTTCAAGAACATATCTCCGTCATCACAACCCAACGCTACTTTTCTAACACATACATCATTCCATTTCCCGTTTTCCCAATATGTTGGAAATCTTGGTTCAATTCCGATTAAGCATCTGCATACTTCACCTGATCTGATCCCACAGCTGCCAGATGAACCGCACTTCGCATAAAGTTGTATGTGGGTCCTGAAACACAACTTGCCACTTATTAGCATATTGAGTCCAAAATAGCAACTGAACGTACCTATTAGGATTCAAAGCAACCCTTAATGTTACCAAGCCTTTGCAATAACCATACGTAACGAATACTCCATTTCCGGTGACAACAGAAAGATAATATGCAATTCTTCCAATATTCCCTCCAATGAATTCATTACTATCATCAAGCCTATACCAAAAATAAATAGTGTTCTGCTTCAATATGTAAAACTGCGAGCGCCCTTCAGGGTCCACTCCCAACGAGAAATTTCCAGTCTGAGAATCTTCATTACTCGTCCACGAACTGATCATTGTTCGTTGGAAAGTTTTTCTATTATAACCAAGTTTCATTGCAGGCATAAATGTGTCTGTAGGATGCTCAAAACTCTGCCACAACATATCGGACTCGCCATGTATGAGCACGAGATTTCCATTATCTAGCGGTGCTCCTGCTGTAGAATTAGAAATTAATAACAATTCTGACGAAACATTTGATGACCAAATGAGTTTATCCGTTTCATCAAAAATCACAAAATTCCCATCACGGCCAATTGTGAAAACTGCAGTAGAATTCCGCGAGATCGGAGATTCGCTATTAGCAACCCAAATGATGGTTTGTTCGGGTATGATATTGAAACATATGCCAAGGTAGGTAAATGTAGAATTGCCTGGAGTGAAGAAGCCTAAGGCAAAACTTCCACCAGCTGAAATCAT
>JAOTQR010079653.1:0-10418 GCA_025774065.1 Solanum ossicruentum
GTTCCTTCGAGCTAAATATCAAATTCAATATCTTTTGAACTCGAAGTCAACCCAACTCAACAAGACATACTTGAATTGAGGTATGAAAATGACACATCTCGTCTCATCAATTTCTTTTCTTAACCTCATTAACCTTTTCCCAAACAACATCAACATACCCGGTAAATCCCACAAGTAGGGTTTGGAGAGGAAGGAAATATACGCAAACCTTAACACTACCAAAGTAGAGAGGCTGTTTCCTGATCATTAACCTTTTTCCAAAAAAATAAAAATAAAATTGAGGTGTGAAAATGAAAAATGCCGAGGAAATTACAAAATGGGAAAAATCAAATCCTCAACGTGTAACAACCAAGCTAGTCAGTTTTCCCTGCTATTAAAAGTTTTCAAATAAGCGGATTCTTTTTCTATGTTCCAATGATGACCGGGCTTTACATAATTATTTTCTCCCTTAAAATTGTCGTCATTTGTCACGTACGTCCCTTTTCAAGAGTAAATTAAGATAAATTCAACTATATTTTAAAATTTAAATTCAAAAATGTTTTAATGATACAATATTAAGAGAGACTTAGTTTTAATTTTTTTTAGTAGAAAGATTGGAGAAAGGCATGATATATATAGTGAAGCACAGTTTATACACTTTTAACCTTATGTTGTGGTACAGATTCTGCCATTTGGCTTGGGGAATTCTTGTTGGCAACATTAGTGTTGTCCAATTATTCTGATTGTTCTTTCCAGTTGATACTCGATGAATTTAACTAGGCTATATTTTTTTCTTTTTACTGAGATCGGACATATTTTAAAAAAATAAATAAATTGGATATAGTTATTTTATTTTGTTATTTTTATATAAAAATAACCGGAGAATAAATAATTAATGCTACTTTTGTTCTTAACTTCATTATGCACATTTATACAAAGGCTAAAAGCATTCATGCTATATTCAAAGAATGTTGAAGTGAAATATGTGGAATGGTTATTCATATGATTGTTAATTATAATCTAAGTAGGTAGTGTTTTATCTAATAAATATTAGCCAGGAATTATATTTCTATTAAAATTTATATACTACAAAATAATGAGTTACATAAGCTATTATTATATTTGTTTTTTAAAAGATATTATTAAATTCTAATTAGTAAAATAAATGTAAACACAAAATTTGGGTTATACTAGTTATGATTGTACTTCTTAAAATTCAAGTACAAGGTTAGAACACACATCAATATGTGATTTAACCCCTTTTTTTTTTCTTTCGATTATCAACTCCTGTTTGGTGCTTATAACTTTTATGGGCTAGCTATTGTAACTTGACATCAACTAGGACATTAAAGATTTATTCAAATCCTATTTGCTTTCAGTCTAATCGAATTTTTCTATGTGATCTACCTTTATTGTGATTGATTTTTGTTTTCATTTTGGTGAATTGAATGTGTATACATTTTAAAGTGAGAAAAAAAGAAACTTCTATCACAAATAAAAATTTGTGAAATCTAGATCTTATTGATAATAATTGAGAGTATATTTTTATTCTTTTCTTTGATTCTTTTATTTGAATATTTTTGGAAATTGAGGATTGTTAGTATCGTATTTTTTAAATATAGAATGATTTTATCTCGTGATGTATTTGATCACTAGAAGTATCGTACGGTGACTTTGACAAATGTAGTATTTGGTGCTTTGAATTCTTTTTGAATATCCCAAAAAATTATGAAATTCTGAGCTCCGATGCCTTGATCATTTTATGAATACCCAAGATTTAGTTGAATATATTCAAGATACGATGTCTTAATTTTTTCATGATCTCTTCAGTCGAGTAGAGACTTTTGAGAAAAGCAGTATTTGATGTTTTGATCTTTTTGTAAATATCATAAGAGTTTATGAAATAATTCATAAAATGATCTCTTTGCCTTGAGAAAGATAATATTAGATAGTGTTGATCTCTTCGTGAATATCCAAAAGATTATGGGATATTCAAGACCTAAATCTCTTTATGAATTTCCAAGACTTTAAGGGATATTTGAAATGTCTCTTCAAAAACGGTTAAAAGAGATATAACAAAGAGACCTCATGAAGTTTGTTTGTTTTTTTTTTCTTTTTTTCTTTTGTAAAAGAGACCTCACCATTAGATCACTAAAATGAAGGTAGTTTTTTTGTGAGGCCTCATGACGTCGCCAAATAGAGACCTCACAAGGTCGCTGATTTTTTTCTTATGTTTCCAAAAAACAGACCTCATGTTGTCACTGCTTGATTATTTATTTTTATTTTTTATTTTAATAAAAGAGACCTCCTGAGGTCACAATTTTATAATTTATTTATATTTTATATTTACAAAAAGAGACTTCATAAGGTCTCTATATTTTATTAAATTTATTTAAATTCATATAGATAGAGAGCTAATGAGGTCGCCTTTTCTAAAAAATAAAATGCAAAAAAATTACCTCATGAGGTCTCTTTTCTGGGGAAAAAAAACTGACAGCTTATTACTACTTTGAAGTTTCCCACCTGTCATTTAATTGATATATATTTTACTCAGCCAAATCAAACTCAAAGAGCTACCAACGATCATGCCCCGAGAAGGTACCCAAGACGTGGTCGGCACCTAGAGACTATTGCTAGTCCTCAAGCGAATTACTTGGCCTCATCACAATCATTCAATCAATAAACTCTACAAATCAACGAAAGATAAAAGATAAGTAATGAGCACATCTCACTAATCTCAAGTTAATATAATACATGAAAGGCTATAGAACAAACTAGCTCAACAAGTCTCAACAATCAACATTCAACTCTAGTCTATGAAGCCTCTATTACTATCATATCAAGTGGTGCCAATGAAAGACCCATGACTACCTCAAGTCAAAATTAAGCTATCAAGTCTAACTCTAAAGCAAGATGAAATAAAAGTAATGAATCTTTCGAAGTAAGGGAGGCTCACTAATCAGCTGACTGCTTAGATCCTTAATGGTTCGCCTGTTGACGATCTCTAATCCTTGTATCTGCATCATAAAATGATGCAACGTCGAATGACGTCAGTACGTGAAATGTATGATATGTGAAATAGCTGAATGAAACAAAAACAAGTAGAATAATATAGAACGATATCAATTCAACATCATACTCAATCAGAATGTCAAATGTCTATCTAAAGTAAGAATAAAGAGTCGACAAGTGACCCCAACAAACTCAACCTCATCACTCAACTCGAGGGAACTCAACTCAACTCATCTTAACTCAACTCAACTCAGAGTACTCAATGTGGGAACTTATTGGGAGTTTCTCTTGATCGACAACAACCACTTATAAGCCAGTGGTGTACAAAAATCATGTTGATGTAGCCACAATCGTTCTGTACTTGCCAGGTAAGGAACGAGTATGATCCACAAGGAATCGAAACTCTGTCGTCCTCTATTGTTTCAGGGATGTAAACTCTAGAGGGGACTATGAGATATAATGGTTCAATCCTCTCCTATGTTGGATGGCATAAGTAATGAGTGTAAATAAAACTCACTCTTATTCATTTTTGTGCTCGGTACTCCTCCCAAGACTCGATGCTCATAAGACTCCTCCTCCTCATCTCAAGTAGCCTTATATAGACACTCATCATCTCAATTAGTCTCATGGAGGCTCTCATTATTTCATTAACTCAAACTCAAGAGTCTTCTATTATTTCAGGGACTTTAACTCATCTCTTAGTAAGCTTAATTCTCAATTCAAGAACTCAAGGACTCAGATCATCATTTAGTGGAAGTCATCTAGACAGAACTCAAGAACTCAATTATGAAGACTCATGGGATCTTCAAGCTCAATGAACTCAACCTCATACTTACATCAAGATTACTATCAACATACTCAAGTCACGGCTTTAGACTCCATCCCTAAGTTCATTATGCATGGTTCACAATTTATCATATATGATTGTACAATATCTCATGGAAAATATATAATTCAATAAATCAAGTTTATGATGATCATAAACATATGAAATACATGTAATAGATATAATTTTCAAGAAAATAATCAAGAAAGTAATTCAAGAACACAAGTATGGGGATTCATGGACTCTGAACTCTTCTAAGACCATCTATGGGGCACATAAGAGAACAATCTCATGCTTTTAGTTTAGCCATACATACCCGGGATGCAGTTATCAACAATCCTCTTCAAGAATTTCCTTTGGATTCTCCAATCTCACGTTCTCCTCTTCTCTTCTCTCAAGCCCTAACTTTTCAATGAATTAGGAAGCACTTGGAATGGGGTTTTTGACCCCTTTTACGCTCAAAATGCCCTATTTTGATCGTGTATCAAGTTTAAGTGGGGATTTGGAACTGTCCAGAATGCCCCTCATAAATTTTTAGAAAAATTTACATTATGGGAAAGTGGGCGTTGTGCCACAATGTATTTTTTTGAAAATTTTTCGAACGAGTTTTTCAATCTCCGTCAAAAGATTTAGAAAAAAAGCAAGTTAGGATCCGCGCCCACGGTGCACGCTACCCTGACACATACCCTCACTGGTTCATATTTAATTACGAAAAATTATCTTTTGACTTGGTCGTTCTAAAATTCGACCAAGTCCATTTTTCTACTCAATTTTTTGCGCTGATTGCAAATTCGATCTCAGACTTCTAAATGGAGCATGGGAAGATGCATTATGCGCACATCTCTATTCTATAGGTATTTTGATAATTTTACCAGGTGTTACATCATCACCCCTCAGGGATCATTCGTCCTCGAATGATGAGTAAAGGTGTCTATCAAGACATGAATAGACTCAAAACTCATCTCAACATTCACATTTCTCGATCAAACTCTCGACTCTTTCTTAGTCATCAATCGACTCTATTCGAATTCAAGAATAAACATTCAACTCAAGAAAAGACAATCAATTCAACATTCTCGTTATTAGGCACGAATAGGGGTGAATATTTTGCTTTTATCTCTTCCTCAGCTTCCCATGTGGCTTCCTCAACGAATTGATTTCTCTAGAAGACTTTGACTGAGGCTATATCTTTAGTCCTCAACTTGCGAATCTGATGATCAAGGATTTCGACTCGAATCTCTTAGTAGGACAAGCTATCCTTCACTCCAATACTCTCAACAGGGATCACCAAGGCAGGGTCTCCCAAGCACTTCTTCAACATCGATACGTGGAACACTGCATGAATATCATCTAACTCGGAAGGCAAATTTCACTCATAAGCACCCTTCCCAATCCTCTTCACAATATGATAAGGCCCAATATAATGTGCGCTCAATTTACCTTTCTTCCCAAATCTCATGACACCCTTCATAGGTGATACTTTCAAGTACACCCAAATCATTTACCTTGAACTCCATGTCTCACCTCCTTACGTTAGTGTAGGATTTATGGCAACCTTGAGCAGTCTTCAACCTCTCTTTAATTACCTGAACCTTCTCCATTGATTTATGGACAAGATCAGATCCAATCAACTCAGCTTCTCCAACTTCGAACCACCCAATTAGCGACCTATACCTCCTTCTATACAAAGCTTTATAGGGAGAGATTTGAATGCTTGCATAATAGATATTGTTATATGCAAATTCAATTAACAGTAGTGATCATACCAGTTTCCTTTGAAGTCAAGAACACAGGCTCTCAATATATCCTCCATCATTTGAATTATTCACTATACCTGACCGTCTATCTGTGGATGAAAGGTTGTGCTCAGATTCACTTTAGTACCCAATCCTTTCTGGAAGGATCTCCAAAATTGGGAGGTAAATTGAGCTCCTTTATTTGAGATGATGGACAAGAAACCCCATGCAACCTCACAAATGTATAATTTGGCATACTCTTCCTCAATGTTAATTGTGTTAACTGCTAAGAAGTGAGTCGATTGGTCATCCTATCCATAATTACCCAAATTGAATCATGTTACTTTTGAGACCTCGATAGACTAGTAATGAAGTCCATATTGATCATCTCCCACTTTTATTCAGAAATCTCAAAGTTCTGAGCTAATCCATACAGTCTTTAATGCTCAACTTTCACTTGCTAGCAATTCGGGCACTTGAAAATAAACTCGGCAATATCCCTCTTCATTCCACTCCACCAATAGACTTCCCTCAAGTTGTGGTACATCTTGATAGAGCCAGGATAAATGGAATATCTAGAGCTATGGGCTTTCGCCAAAATTGTTTCTCGAACACCATCAGCATCAATGATGCACAATTTACTCTGGTATCTCAACACTCCATCTCCCCCTTTGGAGAAGACCATCATTTTTCATTTGTGGACAACCTCCTTCAATTGGAGTATGACATGATCTTAGTCTTGCTTTTCTTTTTCTTCTGAAACTAAGGATGAAGCAGACTCGTTCTGAACATTAACTTCTCCCTTATTATTTTCCTCAACTTGGACTCCCAATCGATATACTTCTTTAACTAGCTCATTCTTCTCTTCCTCAACATGAGCTGTGCTACCCATGATAACTTGCTAAGAGCATTAGTAACGATGTTAGCTTTACCTGGATGGAAGAGAATGCTCATGTCGTAATCCTTGAGCAACTCCAACCATCTCCTCTATTGTAGGTGGAGCTTTTTCTGACTGAAGACATACTGCAAGCTTTTGTGGTCAATGAACATAACCACATGTACCCTATACAAGTGGTGGTGCCAGATTTTAAGTGCAAACACCACTACTGCCAATTCAAGATCATGGGTTGGATAGCTTCTCTCATGAAATTTAAGTTGCCTGGAAGCGTAGGCTATTACTTTCCCTCTCTGCATTAGCACACATCTCAATCCAACTCTCAAGGCATCATAATAGATTACAAAGTCCTCCATCCCATCGGGCAAGGTTAAAACTAATGCAGTAGGCAGTCTAGTTTTCAATTCTTGGAAGCTCTTCTCAAATTCATCCAACCATTGGAACTTTACCTTTTGCTAAGTCAACCTAGTCAATGGTGCATATAAAAAAGAAAATCCCTCTACAAATATGTGGTAGTAGCCTGCCAACACCGAGAAACTTCTTATGTCCTTTGGAGAAGTCGTTCTGGGCCAGTTCTTAACCGTTTCGATCTTTTGTGCGTCTAATCGAATACCATCACCAGAGACAACATGGCCTAGGAAGGACACTGACTTAAGCCAGAATTCACATTTTGAGAATTTTGTATACAACTTCCGGTCCTTAAGTGTTTAGAGGACGATTCTAAGGTGATTTGCATACTCCTCCTCATATCTTGAATACACCAAAATATCATCAATGAACACCAGCACGAACATATCTAGGTATTGTCTGAATACCCTATGCATCAAATTCACGAAGGGTGCAGGTGCATTCGTCAACCCAAAAGACATGACCAAGAACTTAAAATGGCCATATCTAGTCCTTAAGGCTATCTTTGGAATGTCACATTGCCTCACATTTAACTGATGGTAACCAGATCAGAGGTCTATCTTTGAGAAACAAGAGGCACCCTAGAGTTAGTCGAACAAATCATCTATCCTTGGGAGAGGATATTTATTCTTTATGGTAACCTTGTTCAGTTACCTATAGTCAATATACATTCTGAGAGGCCCATCTTTCTTTCGCACGAATAGAACTGGGGCACCCCAAGGAGAAACACTCTGCCTTATGAAGCTCTTCTCTAACAAATCTTACAAATCTTTCAATTGCTCTTTCAGTTCAGTGCGAGCCATCCTATAAGGTGGAATTGAGACAGGTTGGGTATCGAGAAGAACATCAATCCCAAAGTAGATCTCCTTGTTAGGAGGGACTCCGGGCACATCCTCAGGAATACGTCAGGGAACTCACTCACAATCGGGACTGACTCAAGAGTATGAGACTCAACATCATTAGATTTCACTTCACAAGGTGGTAAATACAACCTTTAGAGATCATATTTCTTGATTTAAGATATAAGATAAACTTTCCTTTAGGTGCTACTGAATCACCCTTCCACTCTAGAAACGGTTCATTCGAAAATATGAACTTAAGGTTCGGGCTCTACAATCAACGGTGGCATAACAAGCATGAAGCCAAACAATGCTAAGAATCAAATCAAAATCAATCATATCTAACTCAACCAAATCAATGATAGTATCCCTATGATGAATGGACACGACACAAGTTCTATAGACTCTCTCGGCTCAAATAGACTCACCCACTAGAGTAGAACATCGAAGGGTTCAAGAATTCTCTTAGGGGCTCTATTAAATCTACTGGCCACATAGGGAGCTACAAAAGATAATGTGGCACCAAGATATATCAAAATATAACAATCAAAAGAAAAGACTCGAATCGTACCAGTCACAACATCTGGGAGTTCTCCTAATCATGACGATTACCCATGGCATACAAACAGTTTGTAGCTCTGCTTCCGACTGATGTAGTACCTCTCTGGTTTCCTCTAGTTGGTGGGGTGGATGCAAAAGATTAAGCCCGGTCAGGCTACTTTGGACAATCTCTCTGGTAATGCCCTACTTTGTAATGACCCCAGAATTTTATCTATTTGACTTGGAATAGTATAAGGATGATTTATTTTATTTTATTTTTTCTTTCTTTATTTATGTATTTATTATTAATTTTTTAAAAAGTCCATCCACTTCATTAGTGGATTGGACAATATGTGTTCTTTAATATTATAAATACGTGAATGCTCCATAGTATAGCACTAGGAGCTATTGCTCCACTGACACCTTAGTGTCCACTTGCGTTAAATATATTAATCCTCTGATTATGGACAATCAATTAACTCTGTGCCATGACTCCTATATACATAGCCTACTTAATTGCTATGTTGAGGACATCCAGACAGAAGAAAAACATAAGGAAAAATATCACATTTTTTCATAATATTATTTGAGAGCTTTCATTAGCTGAAGGGAGTTGTTTTATTGTGAAGGGTTTCGACAATTTTATTCTTGTAAATTGCTCCTATTTTCTAAATCTTTTATAATAAGATATTATATATAAATGAGTTTAATTTTGTACTTTTAAGTAATTTTTTTTATATGAAAATATTATTTATGATAAATTTATCTTGACGGATCGACGTAAAGTTGGGGGTGTAATAGCCAATAATTTATATATATATATTATATATTAATTAGTGTGCACAGCAAAGATGCTTGTCGTCTTGAAATCACACACACAAAAAGCATGTCATACTTCTACCTATAATATAATAAAGTAGGGAATATGAAAAGGAAAGATGCTTTGACCACCTACATGTGATTGTTTGTCTCTCAAACAATTAAAAAAAAATTAAATTAATGTTGTTTTCATCCGTCACTCGTTATTTAATAAATTTTGACATAATTGATTGAGTATAATTTATTTTAATTATAATAATAAAAGAAAAGTTGATTTCGCAGTACTCGATATTTCATTGTCGTGTAGTTGTATATTAGTAATATAGTAAGTAGAAATTATGAATATAATATTCATATTAATCCATTATATAAAATCATTAGGTTGTTAATTAGAGGACTTGAGGCTTAATTTTAGGCCTAATATTTTGAAATGTAATTATAGATTTGGATGAGTTAGATCTAATCTAAACATATAATAGTTTAGGTGTTGTTAGTTTTAACGTGAAATCTTATGGTAATAATTTATGTGACTAGATCGTGGTGCTACGGATTCCATCCAAAAAGGAAAGGCGAAAGTGTTAGATTGACCGTGAATTGACCAAGGCAAGTGGACTTTCAAAACTTAGTAATTCTCGTAGAATTCTCCAATTTTCCTTTCTCCTACGTGTGATATATGAAATATTTTAATATTATAAGAAATAAGATGATTAAAAATGCGAATGCGAGTTGGCGTGTTATTATAGTACTTGAATTGATAAATGTGGTGAAGTGATGAGAATTCTATATTTTTGATACATATATTGTTGTGGTTGGAAATAATGAGTGAATGTGTTTTTGAAATTTACATCATGTTCATTCATTCCATGGCATGTATATTCGTATTGATTCCAGATATTGATGAAAAATATTGGGACCAAGGTCTTTACCGGTCGAGATGTCGAGGTAATATGCAGGCAAATTTATAATGATATTATGATTGGGACCGAGGTCTATACCAATCGAGATGCCGGAGTAATATGTCAACAAATTTATAATGATATTGTGATGCCGAGGTCTCTGCCGGCAATGATGTGAGGTTATAATGGCATAATGCATTGCATATCACCCTTGCATACTATTGTATAGCATGGTGTTGTCATTATGATTGATTGTGCTTTTAACTTGTGCTTTGAAAAATGCAATATGGTGAAATACTATCTTTATTAAATACTATATGTTGCTGGGTTGGAATAACCTTTTGTGCAGGTTGAAGTCGTGGATATCGACTGGGACGAGAGGAGTTTGTGTATTCTATTAGACTTCCTTATTTTGTTAGTTGACTTGCTGGGTACGACATGGTATTTGGTACTCACCTCTTGCTTCTA
>JAOTQR010079654.1:0-10418 GCA_025774065.1 Solanum ossicruentum
AAAGGGTTCAAGTTTAACTATTAAGCATTAATCAACTATGTGACTCTGATCTGGAAGTAAGATTCAAAAAGATTAGATGCATCATTGAAGATAGCACTGGAAAAGAAATTTTTCCTGGAAGCAGAGATAGAAATGTGTATATTATTGATTCTATCAAAGGAGCTACTGAGCACATCTGTCTAGCCTCTATGTCAGAAGATCCATGGATCTGGCACAGAAAGTTAGGACATCCTAACATGAGACTTATTGAAAAGTTGGCCAGACTTGATCTAGTTACTGGCCTACCAAAGATTGACTACACCAAGAATCACATCTGTGATGCATGTCAACTAGTCAAGAAAATTATAAACTCCTTTCTAATAAAAGATATTATACCTACCACAAAACTTTTGAAGCTTCTTCACGTGGACCTCTTTGGTCCCACCAGAATAGCTAGCATTGGAGAAAAAAGGTATGTCTTTGTCATTGTTCTTGATCATTCTTGTTTTACTTGGGTAATGTTTTCAGCTAACAAAGATGACACCTCAAAGAATTTTGAGTTCTTTTGTAAGAAAGCATAAAGAGAAAAAGGTTACTATATTTCCTCTATAAGAAGTGATCATGGAGAAGAATTTGATCTTCAATGAACAAGGATATCAACACAACTTCTCAGCACCTCAAACTCCTCAACCAAATAGAGTGGTAGAAAGGAAGAACCGAACACTTCAAGACATGGCCAGAACCATGATATGTGAACATAATCTTCCCCATCACACTTGGGTTGAAGCAGTAAGTACAACATGTCACATTCTTAATAAGTGTACCTTCAGACCTATTTTAGAGAAAACTCCATATGAACTGTGGAACGAAAAGAAACCAAACATTGGTTACTTCCATCCTTTTGGCTAAAAGTGTTTCATTCACAGCAATGGTAAGGAAAATTTGAGTAAGTTTGACCCATGTAGTGACTCAGGTATTTTTCTTAGTTACTCGAACTCTAGTAGAGCTTACAGAATTTTTAATAAACGTACCTCTACTATTGAAGAATCTGTTCATATTATTTTTTATAAACCTAATCATATACCTGAGAAAAGATGCATGATGATGAGGAAATTATAAACTCTCAAACTACAATCATCTCATCAAAAGCTATAGAAAAAGACTAGTTAACTACTAAAAATGAAGGTCAACTGACTACAAAAACAATTCTGAATGAATGGAGAAGTGAACCTGACTATCCAAAGAAATTCATCATAAGGAACATCAGCGATGGGATGAGAACCAGAGCTTTTAGCAAGAAAAGTGCAAATATTACTCTCATCTCTCAACTTGAACTCAAGAAAGTGGAGGAAGCACTGAAATACTTGGAATGGGTTAAATCTACGAAAGAGGAACTTGACCAGTTTGAGAAAAATCAAGTATGGACCTTAGTTCACAAACCTGAAAACACTTCCATTATTGGAATGAAGTGGGTTTTCAAAAACAAGCTGAATGAAGTTGCAAAGGTAATTTGGAACAAAGCTAAATTGGTCACCCAAGGATATACAGGAGGGAGTCGACTATGATGAGACTTTCACTCCTGTTGCAAGGTTAGATCTATTTGTACTCTCTTAGCATACACTACTTTTAAGGGTTTTAAATTATTTCAACTGGATGTCAAAAGCGCTTTTTAAAATAGTTTTATTGAAGATAAAGTTTTTGTAAAACAACTCCCAGGCTTTGAACATCCTGATTTTCCTCATCATGTTTTAAAACTTTCTAAAGCACTTTATGGTCTTAAACAAGCACTTATATCTTGGTATGATTGAGTAAGTTTGTTTTATTAACTCGTGGTTTCTCTCGAGTTAGTATTGACACTACTTTTTTTATTATAAAATCATCCTCTAATAACATTATCATTCAAATTTATATCAATGATATTATCTTTGGAAGTACTAATGATACTCTATGCAATAAATTTTCTAATCTTATGCAAAGTGAGTTTGAAATAAGCTTAATGGGTGAGTTAACTTTCTTTCAAGGACTGCAAATCTATCAATCTGATCAAGGCATTTCCATCTGCCAAAGTTAGTATGCTAAGGAATTACTTTAGAAATTTTGAATGGAAAAAGCAAAGCCTATCAGCACTCCCATGAGTCCATCTTGAAATTTGGATCTTGACCTAACTGGTAAGAACGTAGATGAATCCAAATACAAAAATATGATTGGATCTCTTCTTTATCTCACTGCAAGTTGACCTGATATTATGTTTAGTTAAAATGTGCCAGATTTCAAACTTTTCCCAAAGAATCACATCTAATTGCAGTTAAAAGGATTATTCGTTATTTAGTGTGAACCACTTCTTATGGTCTTTGGTACAAATAGATGTCTATTTTTAATCTTCATGGATTTTCAGATGCAGATTATGCAGGTGATAAAGTGGATCGAAAAAGCACTAGTGGATCTTGTCAATTTCTTGGGGATTCCTTGATCTCTTTGAATAGCAAAAAGCAAAACTGTGTATCTATTTCCACTACTGAAGTTGAATACGTTGCAATAGGTTTATGATGTACTCAAATTCTTTGGATGATACATCAATTGGTTTATTACAATACTATTCTCTTGTTTTAAAACTGATTCATTTCCTTTCTTTTTTGTACTGCATTTAAATTCTTTTATTTATGTGTTTTCCTTAAATTCGTGCGCCTTAATTATTACTTGCATGAATTATGCTTCATTTTGATGGCTGATGGTGTGAATTTCCTTGTGTCGGTCCCCTTTTTCCCTTCTTCCCTCCCACCTTGTCTTTGCACCTTTCACATCCCCTCTCTTAGTCTTCCTCACTTTCTCTTTTTAAACTCCTCTGACTCTTTCTTTTCTCCACACTCCATCTTTCCCCATGCCTCCTTGAAAGAGCACTAGAAACAAGGGAAAGGGAATTGTACATTCCCAATTGTTGTTGACTCTGAAAACTCCTCATGCCCTTCCTCTCCTGTCTCTTCCAATACCCCTCTTTCTTCTCTAAAGTGATCTTCTCCTTATCATCCCCATGGCGATTTGAAGAAAAAGTACAAGTTTGAAAGTACACTGGATACCACCGTAGAGTACATTGGATACCACCGTGGACTTTTGGAGTCCTCTAATGAGTCCCTTTTTCAGAATCTCAAAGGAAAGACTATCGCGCATGGGCGCATTGTAGATTTGGATCTGCTCTTCTCCACTCACTGTCCTATCAATGAATTCTTTGATCATCAACAATGGGCCAAAATCTTTTTTACTTCTCCCAAGGTTGTCTATTAACCTTTGGTAAGACTATTCTATGCCAATTTGTGTTCTTCTGGCCCTTGTAAAATTGAAACCCTCATTCTTGGTAAAAGGATTTTTCTTAACTCTGATATCTTTGATGAAATTTTTTATATGCACTATTCTGGATTCTCTTCGCCTGTGAAAAACTCTCATCCCTCTAATTTTGATGTCTCTTTTGACGATGCCAAGAAGGCAATCATCTTCTCTCCCTCTGGCTCCTGCCCTGCTAATCTTGGTCCTAAAGATGTGTCTTTCGAGGCTAGGGTTTAAGCCCACATTATGGCAACCACCCTTCTTCCTCGTGCTGGGTCTCTCTCTACTCTGTCTATTCAAGATACTCTCTTCACTTTCTGCCTATTGTCAAAGAAAAGAATCAAACTGTCTTCTTACATGATCAATCACACGGCCAATTCTACTTTTGACTCTAAAAGTCTTCCCTATTGCATGATTATTTCGCGCATACTAGAAGCAAACGATGTGTGCCTGTCTAACATCCCTCTATCGTCTGTTAAGTAGTGTTATAATGCCAGGGTGTTCAGCAGCATGTGATATTCTCTCTCTAATGACTCCTGGGTTCTCAAGTATGAACCCCTGCTAGGCCTATTCATGACTCCTCATTTGATATTCCTCCACAATATCCCAATTCCCCTGTTCTTCCCGATTTCAAGCTTTTTGAGGATCTCTTGAACAAAATCTTTAGCATGGATGCAAAGTTCGAGAATCTGTAGGATCTTCTTATGTCATCTCACTACAAGTTTGATGTTGTAACTAACTCTGTAGGATCTTCTTATGTCCCTCACGGCTAACTATGGTTTTTTTGTTTTAGTTTCTATTTTTTTTGTCTGGACTGGCTAAGTGTACTTTTGCTTAAAGTAGTATAATCCTATGCTTTATTGCTCCTATTATGGTATTTGTTGTCTGTTTTCTTTCCTTTTTGCTGATGTCGAAGGGGGAGAATAAGTAACTATTCAGGGGGAGCATCAAGAAGTTGACTACATAAATATCTCTCTAGCAGTGATTCAAGGGGAACATCAGAAAATCAACTATAAGTTGATTGGAAATAATAGGGAAGTCAGCTTACTCTTACTTGTCTTGTCAACATCAAAAAAGGGAGATTGTTAGTGCTAATATTATTTCGATGATGATTGTGTGTAGGAACTAGAAAAGATGCTAGCATTCACAACATAAAAAAGGAACGCAAAATGACTGGATTTAAAACAACAACTGTCCCATACTGTGCTAATGAAATAAAAGGAAAGAAATCAATGTGATAAGAGGAGGACAATTCAACATCTAATCAAGAATCAATCAAAGATCTCAAACCACAAGAGACAAAAGGAAAGGAGAAATCAGCATCCAATCAAGCAAGGATAAAATCTTAGGAAAGGAAGGAAGAAGTCAGTACCAAATCAGCAAAGAATAAATCATGTGCCAAAAAAAGAAGGAACTATCAGCAAAACCAATCAAGCAAGGATTGAGTCAAGGAAAAGATCTACAGATCGAGAAAAATAATAGGACAAGTTAATCTTAAAGATATCGAAGAATTGTCTTTTAAGAGCCTTCACCTTATCTTGGAAAGAGGACTCATTATTGCCTCAATCCAAGGATCAACTCCCTTGTGATGCCATCTCTTCTACATAAAAGGAGGCATCCAGGATATCTCAAGCTTATACAAGCCTACTGCCTTCAAGACCATCTTCAAACTCTTCATCTTTAAGTAATTCATTGTAATCTTTAGTTTTACTGTGAAAAAGGAAAAGAGAGAAAAAAGAAGAAAAAATTGAAAGAGAAGATTGTATCAAAGAAAAAGAAAAACAAGAAAAATATTGAGAGTAGTAGTTCAATCTCTTATTTCTTGTAACCACCTCTTTCAAAGGCTTGAAGAGTTATCCCTTGCAACCCAAGGGGAATGGATCTAGGATTCACATTGAATTTGAACCAGTATAAAAACATCTGATGTTGAATTTTCCTTTTACGCACTTTAATTTCTGCAAACTGTTATACTATCTCTACTCGACTATTACTTAAACTAGCTTACAATCTGATCAAATAGTTTTTAAATTAAAATAAGGAAGAAAATTTGTTTCCCCCCTCCCTCTTGCACTTTCAAGGTAAAGATCGAGCATTAAAGCCTTGGTAGGGGGTTCTAGAGATTGCCTATTTTCGAGTAGAAATGGGAGCGTATCACCGTGGAATTTATAATGGGATTGCCTTGGACTTCTTAGGGTATTTATAGGTTTTGGGTCATTGTTGATCAGTTTACCAAGTTGGTTCACTTTCTCCTTGTTCGGTCTTGATACAATGCGGAGCAGTTAGCCTGCATTTATATTCAAGAGTTGGTTTTCTTATGTGGGATACCTATATCTATTATTTTAGATCATGGGTCATAGTACACATCTAGTTTCCAAAGGGATTTCCAGAGAGAATTGGGTGATCAAGTGGACCTCAACACTAATTTTCACCCTCAAACAGGTGGCCAGTCATGGTGTACTATTGAGGTCCTTGAGGACATGTTATGGGCCTGTGTGTTAGAGTTTGTGGTTAGTGGGACCAATTGTTCCCTTTGGTGGAGTTTGAGTACAACAACATCTACCACCGAGTATTCAAATGGCCCAATTTGAAGCCTTATATAAGTGTTGTTACATTCCTTTTGGTTGGTTTGAGTCTTCAAAACCTAGGCTTCATAGTGTAGATTATCTTAAGAGGATTTTGTTAGGGTTCGAGTGATCCAAGATAGACACCATCCCTTATGTTTTGGTGTTGTTGGTCGAGTGCTTTTACGAGTATCGCCCTCGAAGGGTTTTATGAGATTGGGAGTCGGGGCAAGCTTAGCCCTTGAAGCATAGGACCTTTTGAGATTTTGAGGAGCAATAGTGATGTTGAAAATCAAAAAAATTGAACCAAACCAACAATACTCGAACTGGCAGTTATTTTTTATTTGGTTTGATTTTAGAAATTTAAAAATTGTTTAAATTGATTTGATTTTAGTTTTAACCAACCACCACTCCAAATTGAACCATGAACACCCGTAATCCTTTATATAACTTATTCTCTTTTCAACTTGTAGTAAATCTAATAATACTATTCTTCCAATTTGTATTGTTTTTTTTTTGTCATTTATAGAGCATTTTTTCTTACATATATAATAGCTAGTTTGGGAGATTTACAGAAAACAGCATCCGATAATATGAATTACATTGGTTCTTGATTTAGAAAAGTTTTTTTTTTATAATATCTTACACATCTTTAATTTCATAAATTACCTCTTAAATAAGCATGTCAAATCTTCGTAATCTTATTATTTAATATTAACTTTCTCATAATTTTTTGGATCATAATCAAATTATTTTTCACTTACAAACATCTATCACTTTGTCTAAGGTAGATTTTTGTTGGTTATATATCTTGCACCTGGTAAAATCTAGCTTGAAGTTCCACAAATAATATAAAATGAAGACGAGTGATACTAGGCTTGTATTGTTCAGGTTATGTTTTAATAAGTAATTTTGACAACTAATTAAGCTGTTTCATAAGGTTTTGTGTACCTAGATTGGTATTTCCATCCCTTCCTTCTGGTAGATTGGGCATGAATATCTCCCTTATCTACATAAAAACAAGTATATAAGTTAATATATTTCAAAGGTCTAACCTTAGGTGATGGTATTAGTTCTATTCTGGGATTCAACTCAATAGACCAGATTTAAGGAAAGAGGTATGAACTTACCCTTGTTGACTGGAAAGAACACTCATTAAATTCTTCATCTTGAGTACTGATATGGTAGAAACTTTTAGTCTAAGAGATCAAAGCAAATTTGTCAATTCAACCATTCAAAAGGTCTCCCCTAAGATTGACCTCTTTCCCAAATAAACCAATATTTCAAGATGTCAACATTGAAGCTAAGCTCGATTCAGAAACTTGAACCTTCAAAGCTCCCTTCCTTGGCTGTTAAACATCAACAAACTTATCGGATAGCAACTAACAGGCAAATAGGGGGAGAAGACCAACCGATCGCTGACGTTTTCGACCATGGATATTTGACTTATCAAGTAAAAAGGGGTAATGAAGGGTTTCCAGCGGAGAACTTTAGAAGGATGGCGGCCCTTTCCACTCCTAATTTTATTTATTTATTTCTCTTTGTGTTCTGTTTCGGGGTTAGCACTTTGGGCTAATGTCCTGTATTTTCTTTTTTGAGGAACTTTCATATATTGCCACTCCAAAATACATTAATTATTCTCCATAGCTATAGTTTGGATAATTACACTTCGTAACAATAGCTATAGTAGCATTTGTATACTTCGCAAAACATTTGTATCTATTTGTATAATTCATTGTTTTGTATAATATATTTATATTTTGCTATACAATTCATGCACAACGTTTGCATAATACATTGTACAATTAATAATGTTTGTATATTTTGCTATACAAGTTGATTCATGCACGAATTTCATGTAATCGTGCACAATATTTGTATTGTAATGACCCTCTGGGTCATTTCTATAGTTTTGCCGTTTCTTTTGTTGATTTGAGCATGTGCATAATGACCTGGGCCATTGGTGATTTGTAGGGACTACTGGGATAGTTACTGGTTGGGTTATTTGGGAGTTATGTGGTTTTTTGAGTTTATTGGGAAATTATACTTGTAAAATGAGTTTTTGAGTAAAGTCCTAGTAAATGGCCTCAGAATGGAATTCTGATGATTCCATTAACTCCAGAAAGTCGAATTAGGCTAAGGAAACGCCCGGTGCAATTATATCATGGATTGCAAATTTGGCCGCCAGAATCGATTAGTAGTTGACCCATTCAACACCCTCAAGAATTGTGCCCCAAGTGAAAATTTTGATAGTGCGTTTAGCTTCAGAATATTGATCTTGGTTTAGGATGACCCTTCGTTTGATATTGGGGACTTTCAGATGTGATTTGGAGTCCTGGGGACTTTCTATTAAAAGTTGCATATAAAGAAGTGGGATCCTCACCTTAGTGTATAAGCACTATTGGAAATTCTTATTGCACCTTTGGATCCAGAACATCGAAATTCGTATGGTTACATATTTGCCTTACAAAAATTGGAGTCCGAACAAGTTTGAAACAATGAAAAAAGGGATTGAAAGGTTAAGGAAGAAGGGGAGTGATGTGGCAAGACCTGGGGCTGCCACATGACATGACCTAGTGCTGTCACATGGCATTGAATTGGCAAAAAGGAGCAGCTGGCTGTACATATACATGTTTCCAGGAGATCATATTTATATATATGAATGTTTTTTCCAACTTTACATGGCACTTTCGGGAGCATTTCTCATCCGATTTGGCTGATTCAAAGGTCTACGTGACTTAAATTTTCACAAGAAATGTTGTCGTGAAGTCAAAGTCAAGATTTAGCACGTATTTCAAGGTGAAATCACTATTTTTTGTTGGTTGTATATCAGAAATGAGTGAAAACTTTACATTGCGATATCTCAGCCATTTCTCAATTGAATTATGTAAAATTGTGTCTGAATTATCCCATTTGTCGAGCGGCAAGTTGTGGTATGCTTGATCATGTTGATTTAGCAATATTTTTGTAGAATTTGACCAAGAAGTTATGTGAAAAATGTTTTCTGATAAGAAATACTTAGTTTTTGAGTCATTTTTTATGCTTTGGTATCTGTCTTGGGCTCAATTTTTGGTTTTGAACTCAGGGTGATGTAGGAATCATTTTACGGGGAATGCTTCAGTATTTTAGGCATGGCCTCTTATTTCCCACATTTTAGTCGTAATTGATGTAACTGTATCCATTTCTTGAGATTTACAGCCAAATCAGCTGCAATGATTTTATAACTTGTGTTTTGACAGCTGAGCAGCAGTGCGAACCAATTTGAAGGGGAAAACCTCAGCTGAATTGTTTTGGGATGCGAGACGTAATCTTCCAGGTAGGCTTGGCTTCCTCTAAACCTTAGACTCAGTTGAAATGCATGTGTATTTGACTTGGGTTGCCCTATCTATATTGGTTTTGCTAGTCTGTCCACTTATTTGGCTGCTAAATTCATCAATAAATCCATCCTGCTGGTGGAAAACCTTCCACTCTCCAGGTGGTAAGGCTCTAATTGTTAAGAATATTTTGCAATCCCAAACTCTTAATACCTTTGCTGCTCTTGAACTTTGTTATGTCAAAAAATGACTGACTTTAAAGAAAAATTAAAAATTGTTCGAAAATCGAGAATCAATCTGAGCTCAATTGATTTGAGAAAACCAATTCTCGAAATTCGAAAGACACAGAGTCGCCACCTAATTTTGCGGATAATTAGAAAACCATTAAATATTTTAAAAGACTTAATAGAAAAAATATTTCAAAAATCCAGAGAACAGGTTCGGGTTCACATTTCCACTTCGAGAAGGTTTTACGCACTTGAAATGGCCACTAAATACGGTTATCCAGCGATTATGAAATTTGACTAACTTTTTTACTTGACTTGAAAAGGTTGATTAAACTTGAAAATTTTACTAAGCTTAAAGATTTAACTAAAATGATAAAATCATATTTTTATTTTATTTGTATTTTATTATTTTTCATTTTTATTGTAAAACTCTTTTCAGGATAAAATTAAATAACACAAATGGCTTTAACTTGCCGGGGAATTTAATTAGATTGAAACTAATAGAATAAAATGTTAGCATCCAGATATATAACTGAATAAAAAATAAAGAAAAAGAGTTGAAGTAACGTTGGGCCTTTATCCAATTTTAAAAAAAAAAAAATTTTTGCGTCACGGGATCTGCATAACAGCTTCTTTCTCCTAGGAATTGGGCTGACTCGAGGAAGAGGGGAGGCCCAAGGAAATGCGAATGAGGAGTCCAAAATGACTCGTGGTATTGTTCATGCAAAGAAATAAAATAAGGATTAGTGAGACACTCAAATTTATCAATGCTATCCACATAACGAGACTATACTAGACTCTCATGAAACAAATGAAAGCAAGACATTTTGACTCCGAAGCAGTAGCAGGATTTGTTTCCCATAAAGAGATCAGGCTAAAGTAGGGAATACTTAATATAAACGAATGGACCAAAGTTGTACTTTAACTGCCTGATAAAATTTAGCTAAGGAAACAACACAGTGAAAATATGACCCACAAATCATGGAGGGAAGTCATAGTTCTAGGCAATGAGATAAACT
>JAOTQR010079655.1:0-10417 GCA_025774065.1 Solanum ossicruentum
ATACAGTATACAGTTTTTGATAGGTGGTAGCCCGAGGGGTGGAAGTAACACCTAGCCAGGGACGATCCTATCATGGGAGGGGGAGGGGGGTAGCGCGAGGGGTTCAGGAAGAACTTAGCCAGGTACGAACCCGATATAGTTCACCACTGATCAGTTGGTTGTTTATTTTACAGTTGCGCACAGATTTTACAGTAAAGATAAAATAAAATAAAGAACATAAAGTACCTGATCCCACAGTATAACTAAAGGTGGTCTCTTATGTTATACTAGCGTATAGTTTCATTTGAGTTGTTTCTTGATATATAGTATATCCTGCCTTATATACTCCGTACATTATCTCATATTAACGTCCTTTATGGGGGACCTGCATTTCATGTTGCAGGTACAGGTGCTAGTAGATCTCCCCAGAGGAGTACAGGACATTCAGCTGCTGTTACTAAGCTCTAGGTTGTTTCGGGGCTTTGTGTATGTCTAGAGCTTACATGTGTGTATTGTACAATTAGTCGAGGCAGGGCCTGTCCCGACCCTTATCAGATGTTTTTCTCTTATCTAGAGGCTTTGCAGACTATGTAACTTAAAGTGTGGTCATGTCTCGTTCTTTAAATACCGTGGCCTCAACGGCCTAGTCATATGCATTCCCTTTTGGCTTGTTATCACTGCTTATCTTCTTAAAGGCATATCAAACATAGAAACCTCTTATAATATGTATAGAAAGCACATAGGTACAGGTTGGTTCTCCTGAGCCTTATCGGCAATGGGTGCCTGTCCGCCCTAGCGGGACTTTGGGTCGTGACAGTCAACTCTTTAGTGTGAGAATAGATTTGAGATAAACTAAGATCTCAAGAATCCCCTAGCACAAAGTTGAGTTGAAAACTTCCTTACTGATGGAGTTTTGATATAAAATTTTGTAAAAGTAAGGTGATCCAATGATTTCTAAGTTATCCATATATGTTAAGGTCCTTTATAACTATTTTAAGTTTATCGAATGTGGTTTAGGGTCATAAAGAACCTACAAAGTCAATCCAAGTTCAAAAATACTTCTATCAGCTAAATTTCAATATGAGTTCATATAAGGGTCAACCTCAAATGTCTATATCTCTTAGCACATAAAGATTTAATGACCCTTTACCTATCAAATTAAATATCTTTGAGCCCTCTCTCAAATGCCACCAATTTCACGTCATTCAGAGTTCAAAGTAAAAAAGTTATGACCAATTTACTGAAGCATGTACGTGCTATGCAATTCGGTGAGATAAGAACCAATTTGGTTACTCACTAAATGCATTAGGCACATCGCCTAATGAGCTCGCTGAATGTTTCAAAAAACCCTAATTGTGCCATCATCGGATCCCTTGTAGGCTTGGATAGTGGATCTATATTTAGTCCCTTGACTGTTGGCTATTACACGGAGTTCTACCTTAGTAAGTAGACTCTTCTTTCTAAATGCAGGAGTTAAATTGGATTCTATTAGTAGCTTATATGGTCTTATTGTCGGTTATGGAAATCTCTCACAGAATGATTATATTACTTTGAACCTTTAATGATTTTGTTTAGACCAAAACTTATAATGATGTTTTTACTTCATGCCTATGCTATTGAAGTCTTACATTTCATGACTCATGTATCATGCTATGTTATATGTACCTATATCTATGTTTATGATGCATTACTCACATATTTACTACATTCCAGCATATTAATATACATTTTGCCTACTTTGTTAAAAATGTAGGGTCTAGTGTTCCTCCTTCTTCTTGATGCGATCTTTTGAAAACTATTGGTGACATTATGGTGATTTCTCATCTTTGAGGTCAAGCCAATGATACTCTACCTATGCTTGATTGTTTAGTTCCTACTTATATTGTGAGACTATGTCACGTTTTTACTTTTAAGGATGAGCTAAGAACATGCCCATAGCTCTTGTCTATGCTATGTTTAGAGGCATGATTGGACAATATGTAAAAAGTCTAGGATCTATCTTATTTGGATTAAGTGGTTCTTTCTTTTCTGATGTTGATATGAGGCCCATATCCCTCTCCCCATATAGCTTGTAATTAGTGTTTTTATTACTTTAGGAATTCTTAATGATACGATGAGATGGCTTGATTGGGTCCTTCAGAGTTTCAATCACTGTGTCGTGCCAGAGCCTAGCTTAGGTCATGACAATAACTGACCTTGGTAATGAAGCACTCTATCTCCCTATAAATCTTCTTATCAATAACTAATTTCTTTAACTCCACCACTAAGGGATCCATGTCTTTTTTTGCTTTAACATCTGCCACCAATGATGATTTAAACTCGTTTTGCATAAAAATACCACCCTTGTCAAATTCACCTAATCTCACAATCAATCAGTCCAATCGATGCAGCTAACTGTCTTCTGCTTTTTATTATCAACATGAACCACGTCCATCATCGGTAATCTGCTAAGCGCATCATCCACAATGTTCATCTTGTTGGGGATGATACATGCTCCTATCATAGTCTTTTAGGAGTTCAAGCCACCTCCTTTGCCTCAGATTCATATCACTTTGGGTGAATACATATTACAAGCCCTTATGACTGGTAAATAAATCAACATATACTCCATAGAGATAGTAATGCCAATTTTTTGAAGCAAACACTATGGCTGTCAAATCAAGATCATGAGTTGGATAATTCTGCTCATGCACCTTCAGTTTTCTCAAAGAATATGCTATAACCATACTATATTGCATCAAAACATAACCTAAATCAATCGTGAAGCATCACAAATATACAAAAACTCATCAAACCCTTCAGGTAGTGTAAAAATAGGAATTGATGTGAGATTGTCTTTCAATATTTGGAAAGTCTTTTCACATTTATCCAACCATTGAAATTTTACCTTCTTTTGAATTAATTTTGCCAAAGGTGATACAATGGGTGAGAACCCCTCAACCAACCCGATCAAGCCTTAAAAGCTTCTAATATTCAAAGGAGGCTATACTTTAGGCCAATTCTTCACCCTTATACTTTATTTAGATCAACAATGGTGCCATCACCACATACAATATGCCCAAAAAATGCTCGGATCTCAATCAAAATTCACATTTGCTAAATTTGGTAAGAAGTTGCTCATCCCTCGGTGTTTCCAACTATCAAGTGACTCATATGTTCTTCTTCACTTCATGAATACACTAAAATATTATCAATGAATACCAAACATATCCAGATATGGCTTGAAAATCTGGTTGATCAGGCCTATGAAGATAGTAGGAGTACTAATCAACATGAATGGTATAACCTAAAACTCAAAATGGCCATACTCTGTTCAAAATACCTTTTTGGGGATATCACGCTCCCTTACCCTTAATTTGTGGCTGGATCGAAGTTCAATTTTGAAAAAGTAAATTGCCCCTTGCAATTGGTCCAACAAATAATCTATTCTTGGAATGAGGTACTTATCTTTATGGTTACCTTATTCAATTGTCGACAGTGTGTACACATTCAAAACGACCTATCCTTCTTCCTAACAAATAACACAAGAGCATCAAATGAGGACATGATAAGTCTTATGAAACCCTTCTCCAACAAGTCTTTTAATTATTTCTTAAACTATCTAAGTTCTATTGAGACCATACGATAAGGATGAATAGAGATTAATTAACTAATGGGAATGAGATCTATTCCATGATCTATTTCCTTTTTGGGAGGCAAACCAGGTAAATCTTTGACAAAGATATCAGGAAACTTGTTCACAATAAGGACCAACTCTAGAGTCGGAGTTTTGGCATTGACATGCTTAACCCTTACTATATAGTAGATAAACCCTTTGAAATCAACTTTCAGGATTTTACATAAGAAATGAATCAACTTTTAAATGCCGAGTCACTACCCTCCTATTCAAGAATCGACTCATTAAGGAATCGGAAATTGATTCTATGATCCTATAATTAATGGAAGCATATGAGGCATGGAGACAATCCATACCGATAATAATATCAAAATTAGTCATTTAATATTCAATGAGATCCCATGGAACAACTTTATAAAGGACCAACATGGTACAACCCCTATAGACCTTTCTTGCTAGAATAAAATCACAAATATGGATGTAAATAGAAAGTGCTATAAATATACTCCAAGGCACACATTAAATCTCACAAAAAGGTAAGGAGTAACAAGATACAAATTTTCACCTGGATTAAGTAAAGTATATGGATTAAATCCAAAGACCCACATCATACTTGTGACTATATTTGAGGTCTCCTAAACATCTTCCCTGGCATAGAGATCATAGAAACCTATTGTGGTGTTGTTTACCTCTCAAGCCAAAAGCAACACCTGTCTGAGTCTGTCGATCGGTAGCATGAGTTTGAGCCTATGCCTGGGTTCTAGTACTACCACCCCTATAATCCCTATCATGATGACCACGCTTTCTGTATCTGAAACACATATTAAACCTAGCCAAACATTCTCACTTATGATTCTTCCCACACTTCTTACAAGTGGGAATAACTTGAGCACCTGAACCTCCTCTTTGAACCTTCGGGTCTCGCCCCTTATCTATGTTAAACCTTTGAGTGGAAGTGTTGGATGCACCTTGGACTAGGATAACTTTGCCCATCTTGGGCTCTCCTAATTCCCTCATTACTTGACCTTTGGTAAGAAAATCCATCACTATCTATCCGAGTCCGCTTAGGCTTTGTAGCCCTCTTTCTCATTTATAGATCCCCAATTTGCTCCACATAAGTCATAAGCCATGAAATATCTGTCTCTTTGATTAACATGGCCATCTTGCACTCTTGGGAAACCAAATCAGAAACATCATCATAAACTTAATCATCCTTTCCCTTGGATTTGAAACCATGAATGGAGCATACTTGGTCAATTTAGTGAATCTGAGGTAAAACTCCCTTACAATCATATTTCTTTAACAAAAGGTTGATGAACTCTTGGATCTTAGCTTCTCTTAATTTCAAGGGAAAGAAGCGATCAAGGAATGCACTTTTAAACTCTTCCTAATCAATAGGACCCAAACCTTTGGCCCTTTCAATCTTCCATTGCTCATACCGTACCCTATGCCCTTGAGTTAGCAGGTCACTAGCTCAGCCTTCTCATCTGGGGACACTCCCATGATAGCAACAATTTTATAGGAATCGTCAACAAACTCTTGTGGATCTTTATCTACCTTAGAACCATGAAAGTCAGGTGAATTCATCTTTACAAAATCTCAGAGTCTATTTTTCGGGGTACCCACATTTTGAGTAACTTTAACTTGGTTAACTTAATAGTGACCACTTGTTCCAACAGTTGAATAGTATTCCAAAACCCAGTATTGGTGACTTGATCTTCTTGTGGGGCATGAGGAGCCGGAGGAGCTTGGTCCTTATTACTATTACATCCTCTTTGGATCAGTTCTCATCGTAAAGACATGTTTTGGAAAGCACAAAGAACAAATGTTAGGGAAAAGAGGTGTTAAGTCACTCAAGGGCATGACATAGATCAAAAAAGAAGTAAAGATAATTCCTAAAATACCTCATAACCTCCTATTCTAGATGTTTCACACTTCACACCCATGAATAAGAATCTACTTGATGCGACATGTTGGACTTCTAGGACACTTCAAATCTTGTAATTTGATACCAAGTTTGTCATGATCTAGGCAAGGACCTAGGTGCAACACGACAACCAAAACCTCGTACAACTCTAACCAAGTCATTTTACATATAAACCATGAGCAACCACAAGGTATATGAAGTATAAAATTATTATTCATTAGACTAAGAGCGAATGAAAGCAAGTCTCATAAGCAAGACAACACCAACCTAAGTAAGACATCATTTACTCTAATACTATACACATGGTCCAGCTATGCCTATACATTAAATATTGGTGGGGGCTCAGATATGTCCTTAACTCAACCTCAGTGAAAAGTAAATGTCTCAACATGAAAATCATAACGAGATCATGAACTCAATTAGTAAATCCCCGAAGTATAAGGGCTTACCAATCAAGTAATATGACAACAGTCCAACTAGCCAGGGTGAGAGAGAGGAGAATCCAACCCTACATTTTTAAAAATGTAGGCAAAATATGCATTAGTACAATGAAATATACTATCTATATGAGTGATACATGATACATATTAAATAAAAGTACATATGATCATGATGCATGAGTCATAGGATATAAGACCACAATATTATGGATGTAGAGTGAAAGCTTTAAAGTAAAACATAATCATAAGGTGTGTGATCAAGATATCAAATCATAATAAGTATAAAATTAATGTAGTCATTTTGTGAGAGATTACCATAACCGACAATAAGATAATGTGAGCTATAACATAGAATCTATTGTAACCCATACATTAGAAAGGAGAAGGCTACTTTCCATGGTAGACTCCGTCATGTTATATTTATTAGTAAGGGTTAAATGTGGATTCAGTAGCCCCGACTAAATAGGCAACCTATGGTGGCAACATAAATTTAGATAAGAGCTTGTTAATAGGATTCCCTTAGGTAGATAATTTTAACATCCATCGAACCGAATTCCACTTCAAGTCTTCTAGCTGCCACGTCAAATCTCATGAAATAGTATATCATATTTTATAGTTATTCATAAATCAATCATAACTTTGAGACATTGCAAATCATCATTTATAAGAGTAGCTCTATGATTCATCAATGTGAGAATTTTCCTTTCACATATGAATTCATGATTAGATGAGAATTGTACTTTCACCAAATATTAATTCATTCTTTATTCATCATTCATCATTCATTCATAGAAGGGACTTCATGAAATATAATTTGATGGCTTTCATAAACCTTGAAAGCAATCCTTATGATTCATGATGATTCATTGAATCTTAGGTGAATTATGTGGGTTCTATGCTAAAACAACTTTAAAATATGAACTTCATGAGAATTATGCATAATTATAATGTATTTCATCAATCAAAACCATAAACATAAGAACCTACATGTACATTCATAAACCCTAATAGCCTTGTAGAGGATTCTTTTTTTAAAAACCATGAAAATCATGTAATTCATGATGATTCATACCTAATTAGGTAAATAAACATAGATACAAATATAATTCATGAAATTGATAGATAATTGGGTAAAGCGCATAAATTTCATACTTGAAACCAATGAAAAAACAAAATATTTTTTAGACTCCATGGGTGGAAGTACCCTAAGAATGAAAACTCACCTACCTTGGTGTAGAAACTATGAAATTTAGAAGGGATTGACCTTCAAAACTTGAAGGATTTTATTGAATTTCAATTAGCTAAGTTTAGGGGGAATTGGCCTTCAAACTTGAAGGAATTTCTTGAATCTTCACGGAGATCACTTTGGAGAAGAAGAGAACTTTGAGAGTGTTTTCAGAGAGATGATTTGTAATTTGGGAATTTGAGTTAGAATGAATAAATTTAGATAGTTTAGGATTGTTAAATAACTTGTATTTAGGCTTTAAAACCATCCAAATACATTAAGTGTTATATAAAAAATGACCCTTATACCCTTCATTAAGATAAGAAAATTCATGCCAAGTGGAACCCTGAATAGGACCCACCATGACCCATTTTGGTCACCACAATCCATAGTAGGGGTCATCATAGGTAGGGGTGTTTGGCTTTGGGCAGCCTCTCTTGATAAGGCCCACTATGGCCCATGAAGGGTACATATCCTATGAAAGGTGCTGAGGTGAGGTGCCTTTACACCTAGGTAGTGGGGTTCCAACCATGAAGCCCCACCATGGCTCGTGCTAGGTCCCGTGGTGGGGACCTCCTCTAATTTTCTAGATCTTTTTGTCTCTGGGCCTTAGATTTTTTATTTCAACTTATAGGGCCTTATAATTATAATGTAAGGTCTAATGCTCATCATCTCACTCGTGGCTAGTTGACTTTGTGGAGTTCCCTTGTTGGTGAGTTTTCATTTTTTGAGGTCTTGACATTGAAGATTCTTCTTATGTTTTCATATATTGCTACTTCTTTCATATTGGAGTGAGCTAGGGCTTGTCTTATGTCCCTGTTTAAGACTAGTATAGACATGTTAGTCATTCAAAAGATATAGTTCCATTGATTCAAACATTGACCTTTGTTTTTTCTTTAATCTAGAATTCTGCCATTTGAGACATTTTTGTATTATACTTTTATTGATGTATTTACTTACCTTATTTATGTGACACATGCTAAGAGTCTTGGTTAGAGTCCCTCGAGATTCTGATCGCCATGTCACATTTGTGGCCAATCTTGGGTCGTGACAAACTTAGTATCAAAGCATAAGATTTAAGGTATCATAAGGAGTCTAACATGCTACTCAAGTAAATTCTTATTCATGGGTGTGAACTGCACTGCATCTATGAATAAAGAGGTCATGAGGCATTTTAGGAAGCTTCACTTCTTTTTGATCTTATCGTGTGATAGAATTGTATTTTATGATTTTCCCTCTAATGCTTGTTCTTTGCGATTTCAGAATCATGCCTCCAAGAAAAGCTTTGACCCAATAGGAAGTGATTTCTAACTAGGAATAAGCACCTCACGTTTCTATTGATCTATTGGCTAATTGTCTTACTAATGCTAAACTTTGAGATGCTTTTCAAATGCTTGCTCAATCAATAATGACTCAAGTGAACTAAGAGGTGGTAGCCCCTCCAAATATAGGGACGACAACGATGAGAGTATAAGATCTTATATGAATGAATCCTATGGATTTCCATGGGTCTAAAGTAGATGAGAATCACAAAAGTTCATTAATGAGATTAAAAGGATAGTGGATATCATGGGTGTGACTCTAGTAGAGAAGGGGGAGTTGGTGGCTTATGAACTTAAGGATATTTTTCAAGTTTGATTTAATCAGTAGAAAGTAGAGAGAGTTGATTAAATCCCCTTGAATTAGAAAGAATTCAAAGTTAGTTTCCTTCATCACTTTTTTCCACTAGAGTTGAAGGAGGCGCAAGTGCTTGAATTTATCAATTTGAAATAAGTCAGTATGAATGTGAGGGAATATTACTTGAAGTTCACTTGGTAGTCCAAGTATGCTCAGGAATTAGTAGCCGACTCTTAAGCTCGCAGAGAAAATTTATTATGGGAGTCTCAAATTTGGTAGTCAAAGAAAAAAGAATCATAATTCTAATCAAGAAATTGGACATTTATTGATTGATGACTCATACTGAGTAAATTAAAGAGGAGAAGCTTAAGGAAAGGGCTAAAATGGTCCCAGAGGGTAAGGACTGATAGTGTTAACTTTTTCCATTCTAGGTCTAAAAATGGTGGACATGCTCAATTTTTCCAAAGATTCTTTGTTCAAAGTTCTTTAAGTAGTGCAACTCCAAAGTTCAACAAGGTTATGGTGCTAACCCAAAGGTTTGAGGGGAGGTTTTGAATGATTAAGATATCCTTGCATGGAAGAAGTGTTGAAAAAATTATAGGAAAGAGTGCTTGTCAGGATTGGGAGTATGTTTTAGGTGTGGCAAGCTGGTTCATCATAAGAGAGATTGTCGAGGTGAAGGTGGTAAACCTCAGTCAGACTTAGACTTAGACTCAGACTACTATAGGTTGATTGGCTTATACTTCAGCTTTGGGCGGGGTCAACACCAAAATAGATTTTATGCCTTACAAACTTAATAAGATTTAAAGGATTCTCCTTATATAGTTATTGGAATGTTATGGGTTGTTTACTTTGATATTTAGGCCTTGTTAGATTCGAGAGAAAATCTTTCTTTTGTTAGAACGTATCTTTCTGTGAAATTCGATGTTAGACTTGAGATCTTGTTAGAGACCTTTTTTAGTCTATACCCCTATTGGTGATTCAGTTATGGATAAATTAATCTACACGAATTGTCCAGCCTCAGTATTTTATAAAGTCACCTTATATGATCTTTTGAAGCTTGATATGACTGATTTTGATGTTATCTTTAGTACAAACTGACTGCATGCATGTTATGCTTCTATTTATTGTAAAACTAAGTGGTTAAGTTTTAGTTTTCTAACAAACCAGTCTTAGAATTAAAGGGTAGTATTTCTGTGTTTAAAGGTCAATTCATCTTATGCCTTAGACCTCGTAAAAAGGTAGTAATTCCATATTTAAAGGTGAATTCATCTTGTGCCTTAAAGCTCGTAAAATAATTTTCAGTGGGTGCATTTCTCGTCTTGTATGCATTAGGGATACTAATTCTAAATCCTCAACTCTTGAGTCAATCCCATTTGTCAATGAGTTCCCAAGTGTATTTCCTGATGATCTACACAATATTCCTCCCAAAAGAGAAATTAACTTTGGCATAAATCTTCTTCTTGGCACTCAACCTGTCACGCCCCAAAGTCTGGTTAGGGCGGACTGGCACCCGTTGCCGATAAGGCTCGGGACAACCAACTTATATCTAAGCATTTTACATACCTATTATAAGTGACATATATGTTTTCAATGATTCTAAGGAGATATAC
>JAOTQR010079656.1:0-10415 GCA_025774065.1 Solanum ossicruentum
TATATATATATATTCTTCTGAGTTTTGCATTATATTGTGTTGAGACTTTTTTTTAGTGTAGTTGTCTAGTCCTACGGTATGAAGTTGGGAATATCAGTACTTATGTTCTTCATTTCTTTACGTTAGGTTAGTTCCATTTGTTGAGGACCTTGTTATTTGGTACTCACCCCTTGCTACCTTTTTGTAGGTGCTGAGTTCAGTTCTTCTTGGTATTCTTCTTATTCTAGATCAAGCATTTGGATTACTTGAGAGGTAGTTGCTTATATCTTCAGCAGGCCTTCGAGGATTTTGTTTTTATGTTTTCTTCTATTTGAGAACTAGACTTTGAAACTTGTATTATATTGCGTATTTTATATTTAATGGCTTGCATATGTAACAACAATTCTATGGTGGTTGTAGCTTTTAATTTCCTATGCTTGCCTACTATGTCAGACTTTTTATCTTCTGCTTTTATTATTATGTTGAGTTGTTTAGGTTTTGGGCTTACTCCCCTTGGTGGGTTAGGTAATTGCCATTACACTCAAATTTCAGAATATGGAAGTTACGACCTAAGTCTAGGGTGTAGGAGTGATATCACAACCGAAGCCTAGGGCATAGATGTGACACAGTGAATTGGAACCCAAAGGGACCCCAAACAAGCCTCTGAGTATACCAGTCACACATCCTTGGTTGTGGAAGCAAATTAAACAGAACAAGATATATAAATAAAGGGAAACAGGACTAAAGGAAATCTTTTTTATTTATAAAAGCATAAATAAGTCAAGCTCATAGCATAAATAAATCAATTATCCAACAATACCTCTAATATGGAATGGAGCAGGGGCCAAGACACTTTCCGGGCTCACCCTTATCATATAAAGTGTTCAAATAAAGAAATATCCAAAGTAGAAGTAGCATAGATAATGCCCTTACACATGAGGACTCACCAAAGCTTATCTTCTGAAGTACCCAAGCTAGCCACGTGGAGGATGATAGAGAGGTACTCTGGTCCGTACATGGTAATATCATGTAGGCGTAGTATGAGCTATTACATTTGAATGTACTTAGTCAAAATGCGTCATCATAAGCAATGGATAGGTATAATATCAATATGGCATGCATGATCAGTTCTTGAAGTAAAACGTGCTTGTAAATCATATAACTTGCATAGTACATATCATATATAGGAAGATACCATCATCAACATAGACCACGCAAACTACTTCTTGGAATCCAAGGCATGTTACCCCCTTATAAATGATTGAGGTACTCACGCTCAACGTAGTGATTGGGCATGTCACCCCCCAACAAGCTGATCGAGGTACTCAACCCTTAACATGGTGATTTGGCATATCACCCTCCAACAAGATGATAGAGGTACTCACCCCTTAACAAGGTGATTAGGCATTTCAACCCCAATAAGGTGATTGAGGTACGTCACCCCTCAATATGGTGATTGGGCATGTCACCCCCCTACAAGATGATTGAGGTATGTCACCCATTCAACGAGGTTATTGGGCATGTCACCCCCTAAGAAGGTGTGGTCTACTTTCAATATCATAGATACTTTTCATGAATTCAATGGATACATATAAGCCCTTACTCATCATAAAGTCACTTAACTTATAAACTATGTAATAGATCATCTGTAACTTGAGAATCCTTGTCAAGACATTTTATCAAGCACTTGGTGGGTTCATAATGCTTGTTCAAAATCATGTAATTCAAGAGTGAAATAATATGAGAAAACTCAATGTAAATCAACCCACCAACAAAAAGTAAAACTCTCATGTAGGATACCTTGAAATCCTTCATCAAATCTCATCATAGGTAATAGTTTTATAGCTCAAAACATGCATAATCTAAATAGACAAAACCAATTCATGTTATAAGCTTGAAATAGATAGACATGCATAATCAATCAACATTTCATAAATTCCAACATAATTTATAATCATAATCCATAATAAGAGATACCCATAGATGATTCAACTTGGAAACATGTAATTTTTATATAAAGGAAGATTGGGCTACATGGGTGAAAGGCCCCAATGGATGAAAACCACATACCTCAAACTTTGGTTTTCTTGAGATGAGCTTGAAGAGAACTTAAAGCTAGAAGAGACTTCTTAAGTTCCAAGTTAAGCTTGAAATCCTTGAAATTTGAATGAAATATTTGGTTAAGTCTTGGAGAGGTTTTTGAGTAATACAAAGTTGAAAAATGGCTAAGTATGGGTGTTTTCATGCATAAGTGGGTTGAGACTATGACCCCAATGCCTTTGGCTAACAAAGGAAAAATTAAGGAAAAACTAACACTTGTTCCGTCTAGTGTGCGACGCGGACCCAATGTGAAGTCAGAATTTGTATTTCTCCGAGCCCCTGGCACGTCGCGGCTAGGACGCGGACAAACACTAAATAAGAAAAATTAACAAAAAATATTTTTCACTACGAGTCCTCTAAAATCCAGGTTATACCCCATTTCCCACTCAATTTTTCCCTGATTGAGATTATGAAGTCAAATTTTTGATATCACGCACGAATTTTGAAATATATAAAATTTTATGATTATGGGTATTTCTGAAGTACAATTTGGGGTGTTTCAATAGCTCCCCCTTGGGACCATTCATCCCCAAATTTCAAAGGAACGTGCATAAGAGAAGTAATCATAAAGGTTTCTGCCCGACATGAATGCAACAAATGCATTTAAACATCATTTTCAAAAAGTCTCAACATGAGTGTAAAAAATCACCATACACTTGTTACCATGATCATGAATGCATGCTTAAGTAAGGGACTTAAATTAGTACTTTCAGCTTGAGTATCACATGGTGTGTGAATGATATGGTAAGAGGTTTGTTTGGGGTCCCTTCGGGTTCCCCATTCATTGTGTTATGTCTAGGCCCTAAGATTGTGTCATGGATAATTTGGTATCAGAGCACTATGTTTTCTAATGGTCCTCAAAAATCCAACACACCGTATAGATTAGAGTCTTATTCATTGCTGTGAAGTGTGCTATAACTATAAATGGGAGGCTGTGAGGTATTTTAGGAAATGTTTCACTTATTTATGGTCTATATCATGCTTTAGATGTAAATATAAGGCTTTCCCCCTAATGAATGCTTTTGTTTCTTCTAGATCATAACGATACCAAGGGGAAGACAAAGGAGAACCCATACTCTAAAAGTGCAACCTGCCCCTCCCACTCCATAAGCTCCTCAAGATGTAGGGGTAGCCTAATAAGAGTTGTAATGATCCTAAAAAGTGCCCAAAAATGTGCCTCAAAAATTCCCAAAAACTTAATCTTCATATATCTCAAAATCTATTTGTGATTTCAAATCTGACTTCATATTCTTGTTCAGGGGGTCAAATATACAGGGAGAAGGGTCTAACCCCGATTTTAGAGCGAAAGATTCACAATTTCAAATTTTAAAGTGGCAATTTCTGATAGCATTTGTGCATCCATAGCGTGGCGCACAGTAGGGTTATTTTAGTGCCAGTTTTAATTTTTGGTCAAAGACTTTTAAGTCTTGGGCCTTAGCCTTCCCACACGAGAAAATACCTATACTTAGACTTATTTTACCCTCATATCATAGAAGACATCTCCCAATACTCACTCAAACTCTTATTCTTATATTTCTCTCAAAATTCAAGTGCTAAAACCCTCTCCGGATCTTAAGGATTTCAACCAAGTGTCAAGCCTCCATCTCCAATCTTCTTTAAGGTTTCTTTAAAGCTAATGTATGTAGATTTCTTTGATGGGTTCATTTCACCCATGATACCTAAGAATTATTTCACTCAAAATTTTATGACTTTAAGTTGATTTACTCATGAATCTTATTTATTATGAAAATCACTGCACACTATGGTGGGATTTATGAAAAGTCTGATTATTTTGCTATGTTTTGGGCTATTAATCTAAGATATATTAAAAGAATTGATGAAGTATTTTGATGTATATTATTTGAGTTGTTACCAAGTATCTATTGAAGGTTTTACATTGAGTTTACTAGAATAATCTCACTCTTGAATTGCATGATTTTACACTAGCAGTACACACCCTATTAAGTGTTTGATAAAATTTCCGATGAAGGTTTCTTGAGGAATTGAAGGTCCAATGCATGTCTTATGAGTTGAATGATGTTATGATGATTATATGATGATGAAACACTGATGAAATAATGTATGTATGTGATGACCAAATGATGATGAAAAAGAATGTATATATGTGTGTTTAATCATGTAAAGCACCTATGGTATTGCAAGTAAATTGTTTGGCTCTCATGTTATTATGTTCTTGGGTATTGTTGATGAGTTATTGGATTCTTGTACTGAGGTTTATCTTCTTATGTATTGTGCAGCCTAGTAGAAGGGGTTATGAATTATGATATGTATACCCTCTAGTGCAAGGCCAATTCCTACATGTAGGGGTTATGAACCGCGTTGTAAACTTTACCCTCATGTATGAAGTTATGTCATTCACTTACTCATGTCTACATTTAGGGATTATGAGCTATATGATACTCCTTACCCTCGTGTATCATTTGAGATTATGCCATGCACTCGTGTATCATATGAGATTATGCCATGCACTCACATTCACATGTAAGGGTTATGAACTATGTTATACTCCTTACCCTCATGTATAATTTGAGATTATGAAATATACTTATATGAAGGGGTTATGAACTATATGGAATGCCTTACCCTCATATGCGCACATGTAGGAGTTATGATTTATGCTACCTTTTACCCTCATGTGCTATTCATTATCTCGTGTATTACCCATTACCTACTAGAAGGTATTATGAATCATGCTATATCCCTCACCTTCTACTACAAAGTATTTGCATGATCTAATTATATTGTGTTATTGGGTTAAACAAGCTATGTAAGAATGATTATTTTCAAGCATGTTTTACTACTAGCATTGTTCATGTATGCCATGTTACTAATATTCTATCTCTTGTTATGATTATGCACATTGATTATATTGCCTATCTCGTGTTTCATAGCATCCCACATACTTAGTATATTACAACGTACTAACACATACTCTAAACTTACGTGATATCAGCATGTAGGGATTGGAGCCCTGCTTGAGCATTTCCACCCATGTCGCTAGTACGGTTTCACTCAAGCTTGTTGGTTAGCCCTCCATTATGGGTACGTTGGTCTATGTTTCTTGCTATATATTGATACTTTCATCTTTATTGCTATTTTAACTATGAGGGTTAACTCGGTTGCTTTGTCTTGGCCCCCATTAAGTATCTATGTTTAGAGGTATTATTGGACAAGTTGTGTATTATGCTTGAGCTTGACTCATCTATGGTATATAAGTTAGAAAAACCTTAGCTTTCCCTGTGATGAAGGTGGTATTGGGGTTAAAATGGTGGATAAAGTGTGTAAAGCCTTCAAATATAAACAATGGTGGATTTTCAGATCAAAAGCTTTTTTATGGAGTGATTTTCTCAAAGAAAAGTATTGTCAGAGGTAAAACCCTATGAGCAAGAAATGGGACACTAAAGAATTTCTTATTTGGAAGCATATGATGATTAACAAGCATGAGATGGAAACTAATATCTACTGGAAGATCAATTTTTGCAATTGTTCCTTCTAGTGGGATAATTGGTTAGGTGTGGGCCCATTAGCTTATTCCAGGGAGGTTAGGAGTAGATTAGATAATACTAAAATTGTTGATTTTATTGAGAATGATCAGTGGAACATGGTGATGGTTATGAACAGAGCCCCTCCTCAGCATGTCACAACCATCCTTACCTTCCACTTACATTTCCAGCTGGTGTATTTGACATGGATTGTGTGGAAGCTAAACTCTAATGGTGCATTTTCCGTATCCTCTGCTTGTGACATGATTAGGGAACAAAGGATCTAGACTTCTATTAATAAGTTGACTTGGCATAGGAATATTCCCTTTAAGTGCCCGCTTTTGCTTTGGAGGGCTCTTAGGGGAAAACTTCCTACTAATGAGAAGATTGGTAAGTATGGGGTGGATCCTAAGCTATGTTGTTGCTATTACAACCCAGGTCTAGATACTGTGGACCACATATTTGTTTCTGGTCATTTTGCCATTAATGAATGGAAATATTTTGCAGCTTCATGTAGATTGAGTAGTGATCTTTTGCTTCTGCATCATTATAAAATGAGATGGTGAAAAGTTGAATATAAGAATGAAACACACAGAATGATCATCCAAGCTTCTCCATATTCATTTGTTGGAATTTAAGGAAGAATAGATGTTCTAGTGCACATGGTGGGAAGAAATCCAACCTGATCAGAGTTAAATTTCTGGTGTTTAGGGATACTTTCTTTTTGATGAAAACTATTTAACCTTATATTTCCTGTCCTACGAACTAGATTGATATGGTGAAATTAGTTGAGAAGTGCTCTCATATTACCAAAATTGCTCCAGTTCTATGGAGTAAACCTCCTGACTTGTGGATCAAATTGAACTATGATAGCATTACTCTAGATGACGGAAGAATGGGAGCTAGGGGTATCATCAGGGATAAGAATAGAGAATTCATGCTTTCTTATGCTACTCCTTTGGGAAATGATTCTAACAACCAAGCTGTGGTGCAAGCTGCCATTTTTGGCATTGTGTAATGTCTCCATGGGCTGGACTAGAATGATGCTTGAGGTGGATTCACAGCTCTTATATAAATAGATCAACCAATACATCGATGCTCCTTGGAAGGTTCATCAGTCCATGAGAAGGTTGTTGTAGCTCATTAATATGCTTGAGGATTTTAAATGTTGACACACTTTGAGGGAGGCAAATTATGTTGTTGATGCTTTGGCTAAACATAGCAACAAGTTAATTGTTCCATAGGTTTTCTTTGACATTTCCCAGATTCCAAAAGATGCTAGAGCTTATTATTATCTTGGCAAAGTTGATATGGATGGATTTAAAAGAAGAAAGCTGAAAAGGATTAAAGAACCTCCTTGAGTTTGTTGGTTGCATGATAATAGTTTTAGTGTTTCAAGATTGTTAGTATTTCCCTTTATGCCTACATTATCTTATACTTGCTAGATATATAGTTTAAGATTTCTATCTCTTTGTTATTCTCCTTTTACTTTTAAGGGGAGAGTCTCCCATGTTTTTGTGCTTTCTTAGAATTAATGTATTGAGAGGAGTCCTCTCTTTAGGTTGTTCTGAGTTAGTTCTCTTTTTTATTATTAGGAGTAACTTTACCAGCCTAAGTAGGTAAATTTGCATACCATCATAGGGCAGGGGTAAGGTTTATGCCCTCTTCCTTGTATCTTTCCATCTTTTTATATTTATAAAAAGCTTGGGCTGTACGGTTCAACTCCTGACCATCCAAGGGGTGGGTTGGGGACCCTGTGGCATAGGTTTGTTCCCCATAAAAAATTGTACAAAACCCTAACATGGTTATCAAGGTACAAACTTGCTAGACGAGCCTACAACCTCCTAAGTGAGGCGATTAAGGTACAAACCCGTCAACAAGGTTTCACAGGCCTACCACCCCCTGAGCAAGGGGATCGATGTTCAAACCCTTGAGTGAGACTTGTTAAATTTCCAACACTATAGAGATAATATCATATATGTACATTTCTTTCATCATCATATAGTCATTTAACTCATACAATATGCTTTGGACCTTCAATTCCTCAAGAAGTCATAACCGGACATTTCATCAAATGCTTGGGGGATGTGTAGTGCTAGTGTAAAACCATGCAATTCAAGAGTAAAATCATGCTAGAAAATTGTGTAAAACCATCAATAGATACTTGGTAATACTCCCAAGCTATATACATCAAAACCCCTCATAAAATGTCACAATATATCTTAGATACATAGCTCAAAACATGCTAAAACAATCACAATTTCATAGAACCCCAACAAATTGTGCAATGAAATTCATAATAAGTAAGACCAATGAGTAGATCAACTTTTAATCATATAATTTTAGGTAAGAAAAAAGCTTGGGTATCATGAGTGAAAACAACCCATGAAAGAAACCCACATATGTTGACTTTAGAGAATCTTTGAAGAAGATTGGAGATAGAGACTTGAAGCTTGAATGAGAACATTAAGATCCGTATCAGTTTTAGGACTTGAAATTTAGAGATGAAATATTGTCTAAGTGTTTAAGAGAGTATTTGGGAATTACTTGAACGATATGAGGGTGAAATAAGACTAAGTACAGGTATTTTCACACATGGGAAAACATGGCACAAAATACACTATGGTGTGTCACACTTAGGGCGTGAATCTTCACTGTTTTTCACCAATTTTGAGATTTTGTATTTTGATACGGTTGCTTTAAAATTGGAGTTGGAGACATTCCCCACAAAATTTTTCCCCTCAACAAGAATATGATATCAAATTTTTGAAATAACACACGAATTTTGAGATATTTGGAAATTACGATTCCGAGCACTTCCTAAGCACATTTTTAGCACTTTTTGTAGTCATTTCAATATCTTCTCCTTGGGAACATTCATCCCCAAATGTCAAATAAATGTACATGAGAAGGGTAATCATGAAGAAATTATCCCCAACAAGAATGCAACAATGCACTTAAACACCATTTTTAAAGTCCCAATATAAGTGTCAAAATCATCATGAACTTATCAACCTAAACCTGAATGCATATAAATGACATAGGGTGTTAAAGCATAAGATTTGGAACCATAAAGAGAAGGGATTGATATGTTATCATAATATTGAATAGAATGAAGGAGATACTGATATTACTTATCCATGCCTGTTCCAGCTCCCGGAGAGACATTTTTGACTTGACGATTCTTCTAAAGGGCCTTAAAATGGAAGCCTCATCCTTGTTCCTCAACCTCTTCACTTGTCATCTAAAAGATGAACCAGAACCTTTTCATAAGTCAAGTTTTCCTCGACAAAATCCAAAACATCTAATGGGGCAGTATCATTAGGGTCACCCATATATTCGCTCAATATAGGCACATGAAATAGTGGATAAACCAAATTCATTTCAATAGGTAACTCCAAGTCATAAGCAATCTTACCAATCCTCTCCATTACCCTATAAGGACCCACATATATATGGATTAACTTGCCTTTCTTACAAAATGAACCACACCATTCATGGGTGACACCTTCAAAATAGACCCAATCACCAACCTTAAACTCAAGCTCTCTCCTTCTCACATCGGTTTAAGACTTTTGGTGACTTTGGACAGTTTTCAACCTTTCTCTAATCATCCTTACCTTCTCCAAAGCATCTATAACCAGATACGGGCCCAAAAAATCCACCTCTCCAATGTCAAACCACCCAACCGGTGATCTACAATCTCTATGATAGAGAGCCTCAAAAGGAGCCATATCAATACTAGAATGGTAGCTATTGTAATATGCAAACTCAACCAATGGAAGTTGATCAACCAAACTACCCTTAAGCACCAATACACAATCCCTAAGCATGTCTTCAAATGTTTGGATAGTTCTTTCGGCTTGACCATCATTTTGCGGGCGAAAGGCCGTACTAAGCTTTACCTTGGTTCTAAGACCTCCTTGGAAGGACCTCCAAAATTTTGAAGTGAATTTTGCACAATGATCCGATATGATGGACATGGGAACACCATGCAAACTCACGAAGTCATGAATGCACAACCTAGCGTAATCTTCATGCCCATATGTGCTGTTAATCAGTATAAAGTGAGCTGATTTTTTCATCCTCTAAACCACAACCCAAATGGAATCAAAACCATTTCTAGTCTTGGGTGACCTAACAACAAAAACAATATTAATCTCTTCCCACTTTTAAGTAGGAATCTCTATTTCTTGGGCTAGGCCACCCGACTTTTGGTTTTGGGCTTCGACTTGTTGGCAACTATGACAACCAGAGACAAATTTGGCAATGTCCCTCTTCATACCTCCCCACCAATACACCTCTCTCAAATCTTTATACATTTTAGTAGAACTAAGGTGAATCAAATAGGAAGTACGAAGAGCCTCATCAAGAATCTTTCCTCTCAAGCCATCAACACAAGGCACATATAACCTACCTTTGTCTCTAAGGGTACCATCTCCCCCTTGGGAGAAAACCTCCTCCTTACTATTTGTTACCATACCTTAAATTCTAACAAAGTAGGGTCAAGATCTTGCTTAGCTTTCACCTCCTCAACCAATGAAGATTTAGCCATCAACAACAACAACAACACCATTATCAACCTCATCCAACCTAACTCCTAATTTAGCCATTGATGGACCTCCCTAGTCACCCCTTGCCACCTATTTCAGTATGAAAATGGACCAATACCTATGAAGTTTCTAACAACATGTAACACCCCACACCTTACACTTCTAGCACAACCCAAATAAAATAAGAAATGGTTTGGGAAAACTAGCGCTAATTTACAAAAGTGCTCGAATCTCGCGTGAATGGGCTATATGTGCATCTATCATTTAAGAGGGTTGAGTG
>JAOTQR010079657.1:0-10412 GCA_025774065.1 Solanum ossicruentum
TATGATTGTAAATCTGGTTTGGTGTTGTTTGGGTGCCCAATCGGCACTAATCACGACCCCTGGGTTGGGTCGTGACATTTACATCAAGCCAAGTCCAAATAATTTCTACCAACTAAGTTTTTATATGAGTTGATAGAAAGGTCAACTTCAAATGACCATATCTCCTAAGGATTAATGAGTTTCATGACCCATAATATATGAAATTGAAGGTATTTGAATTAGGTTTCAACACGCCAAATTTTGACTTAATTAGAATTTAGAGTAGAAAGTTATGATCATTTTACTAAAAACTATAGATTTGTCTAAAGATCCGTGATAGCTCCGCGTCGTGGACCTAACCTTGACGCTTACTAGATAAGTTAAATGATGTTGTTTTTTATTTTGAGGTTACTTTCATCCTAAAACCTTTGGGGGTCTATTTAAGATCCCAAAATGTATAAAACGTCACTTTTTATAATTAAAATAGTCATAACGAGAAATATACCAAAAGAGACATAAGCATCCATGAGAACAGATGAATAATCCACTATATAAAAGAGAGTACACAATATCAAGAGAAATAACCTCACACAATTCATTCAACATAAAAAGAGATATACTCAAGTTTGTCCCTACACAACTTCCAAAGCCTCTAGGACTATATAGTGGATGTTACTAGATGGAACGGGACTCTATTTGTAGAGTCATAACTCTTTTCCTATGAGAGAGAGGACTGTCATATATGAAGAATTTGTGTTTTCTTTTTATAAGAGAATAAAAAAGGCTTTTTAATTTTATAGACCTCAATTAATCTTACGTCAAAGGTATCAAAATGCCTTTTAATTTCGTAGTCTTAAACATGACATATGAATAGCGAAAATTAAAGTGTTGCCAAAAAAGAAAAGAGATCATTCTTCTTAAAATAGTTTTTTAAAAAAGTAGATCATTCTTTTTTAAATGGGAGGAGTATGAAGCAAAACTTTGATTGTGTATGCCATTGGGAAATGCTCCGGGTATAATGCAATGGATAGATTTGTCTCTCATATTCAAAAGTAGCTGAACCTGACATATTTTTTCAGGAGGACTATTACTTCATTCTCCAATTTTAGTATGTTAAAGATATGCATGAAAGTTTCACTCAAGGGACATGCACTATTAATTTGAGCAAATTGAAGAAGATGTTTGGAAAATACATAAGTATCCCTAAGCTATGATAAAAATTTTAGATATAGATTTTAACTTCACTCAAGTTCTATCATATGCTTATAATAATTTATTTCGAAACTAGTGGTGAGAATTGGACATTCGCAGATTTTAGTTTTTACGATTGAACTAACAAACAACAACAACATACTCAGTATGATCCCACAAATAGGGTCTGCGGAGGGTAACGATGTAAAGCTTACTAAACTATTGAAAAGACCATGTACGAATTTAAGGCATAAATATGTGTAGTATTATCAATTAATAATATGAAATTATCATGTATGAGATCTCCTCCAAATTAAAATATGATTCTATACTTTTTTTTTCTAAGAACTTGGGAAGACACATGTTTCATCTCCATGTCAAAATAAAACAAAAAAGAAGTGTCTCTCTTAGCTAATTTTAAAGAAAAATCAATATAGATCTCTCATTCAAGGATCCTGATTTTTCACTCTTATGTATGTTGTTTAAGATTGTCATGGCTAAGTTCGGCACAAGTACCAATAGAAGGGTCAACCTTAAAGGAGCATAACTTTAAGCACACTTATAACTGGGTGGCCCATGACATGTCAAATGAAATCCCTTTGAGTTAGATTTGCAACGCACTTGGGTTCACCTTATTCCGATGTCGGACGAAGGAGTTAGGATCATTTTCGTGAGACCCTCCTGTGAAGTGATGTTGCACGGATAGTTTGACGGGTAGTGTAACCTTGGATGAACCATTTGGATGGATTGGGCTTGAAAAGGCCATTTTCAGCCTATGTAATGGGAAGCCCTTTGACTTATCTTTGCAATGCACTTGGTTTCACTTCATTCCTATGTCGGATGAAGGAGTTATGATCGTTTTTGTGAGAGCCTCCTGTGCAGTGATGTCACACGGACAATTTGATGGGAAATGTAACCTCGGACGAACTATTTGGATGGATTGGGCTGGAAAAGGCCATTTTTGGCCTAGGAAATGGGAGTCCCTTTGAGTTATCTTTACAACACACTTGGTTTCAATTCATTCTGATGTCAGATGAAGGAATTATGATCGTTTTCGTGAGACCCTCTTGTACAGGGGTGTCAAACAGACAGTTTGAGGGGCTGTGATGCCTTTGATGGGATGTATGGGTCATCTGAGACTGGAAAGGGCCATTTTGGCACCAAGGAAGGTGACACGGCCAGTGGCATGGGTTGTGTGGCTTGCCACTGACCGTGTGAATAGGCACAAGGTATGTTAAGGGAGCTTGTTGGACTTGGGGGAAAATTTGGTTAAGGGTGGTGCCACGAGCACCCTTGATAGGTCGTGTGGGGTCAGACGGCCTCACACCCTATTCTAAAGGATCAAACTCATTAGTCTCATCTCAAATACACTCTCATTCTCTCAAGAGCCTCCGTCAAGATCCCAATACCAATTTCAAGGAAACTCAAGAACAAGTTTAGATTCCAAGACCCACTTCCAAGCTTCCATTCTTTCTCAACGCTATTTCAAGAAACTCAAAGTCTTAGGTATGTGAGTTGATCCTTGATTCCTTCCAATCAAGGAGATGCAAAATTATATTCAAGAAAACCTACATGGATTTTGCTTACCTTAATTTGGAGTTTTGAATATTATGATTCCTAAAATTCTATTGATGCATGTGTAGTGTTTATTTGATGATTTTAATTAGATTTAAACCATTTTATGACGATTTACATTGGTTTATGAAATTATAAGTGTGCAATTCCTCTTTAAGAATTATTTATGCATGAGTCATTACACTCTAGATTTAAATATGGATTCAATTATGTTTTCACTTCAATTTCATATTATAAATGTTCATTTTAGATTGAATCTTAATTACCCATGTTATTCTCTCATTGTTCATAGCATATGCATTCATGTTCATTGATTATTTTGAGAATTTATGTTATTGGTTAAGCTCAGTTTTGTTTTATGGTATGATTTTGATAAAATATTGGTTATGACAATATTCTAATCACATATATGTCTTTGAGTTTGGCTCTTTGAGCATTTTGGGTGCTTGCGACATTTCGTATATGAATGGGCTATTCCTATGCATCAGTATTATGACTATGAAACTATGATTTTGGCATTTGAGCCTAAGTATGAATTATTATTAATGGTGCTTGGCTGTGAAGCCCAGTTGTGCATTGAAATGATTTGGAAAATGACTATTGCCTCTTTGAAAGTATATATATGTATATTATAAGTATTCTTGTGGGATGATGGCTTAGGACTGATGGATTGAGGGGGTGCTCTCTTTCCTTGAACTATGTGCCTAGCATAGGGTCCTTTCCGAAATGGGATGTGTTCCCATAAGGAAAGATGCCTCTGATCTGAAATGGGATGTGTTCCCGTAAGGAGAAGAAATGATTTGATTTGATCTGTGATTTATGGAAATCCTATCCAAAAGGGATGTATTCCCGTAAGGAAGGTTTCTTCATACGAAATGGGATATGTTCCTGTAAGGTAAAGTATGGTTTACCTTTGACAAGTAGACCACCTCTTTACCAGGGAGGCGTATTCATCGGGATTCCAAGTAATAGCTCGCTTGGACTTACTCATATCGGTTAAGGTAACATCCCCACTATAAATATGAGCATCATTTGAATTTCATGCATCATGAATTTCATGGCATCTTTTTATATTTATATTTCTTGTTATATATCTCTTTCGATAGTATGTGCCTTTTTCATCTAACATTAATATGCAAGTTTTGGTAAATTACGTGCATTGCACCCCCTATACTTAGTACATTCAAACATACTAACCCATACTCTTGTCTACATGATTTTTACCATGTAGGGACCGGGGACCTTGATCATCCACTATTTGATACCTATCTTAGATTTCGTTTTTGCTTCTAGTGGTGAGTCCTATCTTTCAAGGATGAACCACCATCCATCTATCTATGTTACCTCTTCATCTTTGCACTTGAGGGTAAGCCCGGGGTATGTCTTAGCCCCTGACCCATCTGTGTAGAGGCATTGTTGGACAACTTGTAAACCTCTTTACGATATATGTCATAAGTTATGGTTAAGTCTATGTTATGTATTTGGTTATATTTAAGTACCGATATGTGACTTGCTCTTATGTTGATGGAAAGATCCTAAGTCCCGAATTGCCCCTATAGTGTGAGCCTACTTCCCATCCCTTAGAACTATATGTTGATTGTTGATTACACTTTCGAATCGATGATGCGACTTTTGGTATCTTGAGGCTTGTTTAGGGACTCTCAGGTTCCCATATGCCATGCCACATCTAGACCCTAGGTCGGGTCGTGACAAAGATTGTATCAGAGCTCTAGGTTTGTAATGATTCTCGGAGTCTAACATGTTGCGTCTAGTAAAGTCCAAATCAAGGGTGTAAAGTGCACCATGCATATGAGTGGGTGGCTACGATAACATTCTAGTGATTATCTCAGTTTTTCTTGTCTTATGTTGTGCTATAAATAGTTAGTTTAGCTTCTTGATCTTGATGGTACCCTTACGCTATTACAGAAGATGCCTCATGGTAGACCTGCCCGAGTAGCCTCGTCTTATGAGGGTCATGCCCCATAAGGGCCTATAGATGAGCCTATCTCTAATGGTGAGTTTTGGATGGCCTTTGCCATGCTTGCCCAAGTGGTGACTACTCAGACCGGGAGGGCCAACCTTCCGCGGGAACCCATTCCAGCTTCTAGAGTGAGGGGTTTCACCTTGATGAATCCTCTGAAATTCTTTAGGTCCAAGGCTGACGAGGATTCTCAGGAGTTTATTGATGAGCTTGACAAGGTATTGAATGTCATGGGTATCACTTTTGAGCAAAGGGCTGAGCTAGATTCCTATCAGTTGAAAGATGTAGCAAAAGTGTGGTATACTCAGTAGTCTATGGAGAGGGTTTGTGGTGATGCTGTTAATTGGGAAGAGTTCAAACTTACTTTTCTGGATCATTTCTTCCCACTTAAGCTTAGGGAAGCCAAGATGGCTGAGTTTATCAACCTCAGGCAGGGTAATATGGGTGTGAGGGATTATACCCTCAAGTTCACTAAGTTCTCCAAGTATGCTCTCACACTTGTACCTAATCGTCGTGCAAGAATGCACAAATTTATCTCCGGTGTTTCTGACTTGCTTGTATAAGAATGTCTTATGACCATGCTAAATTGGGACATAGACATCTCTAGACTTATGGTGTAACAGATTGAAGGAGAGAAACTCAAGGAGAGGAGACTTCATGATGCTAAAAGGGCTCGTATTGATGATGGGTTCTCCGACTCTCAAGGTGGTGGTTTTGGTCGCTCCAACATGGCCAAGGTTTTAATGCTCGTGTGGCTACTATAAGAGTAGCCTCCTCCTAAGACATCGGTTGGTGGTGGTCCAGGGTTATCCTCTGTGTCCTAAAGGTAGGAATCAACACATGTATGATTGTTAGAGGGGTTCGGGCACCTACTATGGATGTGGTAACAAGGGTCATAAGATTGTTGATTGTCCTAGAGCTGCTCAAGAGGGGCAGGGTCAACTGGCTCGGGGTGCTCCATGCCAACCAAGAGCTCCTCAAGGGTCAACCCTAAGGAACAACAAGTTTTATGCTCTTCATGATCGTCGGGAAGTGAAGGAGACCCCATATATTACTACTGGTATGTTGAAAGTCTTTGAGTTTGATGTTTATGTTTGGCTTGGCTCGAGTGCGAATTCTATCTTTTGTGATACCTTTGTTGGCTGTTATGTCTGGTTTGAATCTCGAGATCTTGAGGGACCCCTTTTAGATTATTACTTATGTGGGTGAATCTGTTGTTGCACATAGAGTTATCGTGGTTGTCCTATTTTGGTGTTACACAAAGTTTTCCCGTGTGATATTGTCGAACTTGAGATGTTAGACTTTGATGGGATTCTTGGTGCGGATTTGGTTGCCAAGGAGAATATAGGGGTTTTTTTCCCAAGGGAGAGATAGTATGTTTCGGTATCGAGGTTGCCTATGTGTTTTGGTTGTGGGATAGTTTGAGCAACATGAAATGACTTTTATAGGCCCAAATTTAGTATTGCATGCTATGGAAAGAGTGGGATTTATCAAGAAAGATTGGAGGTGGTTCGAGGTCATCAAAAGTTTTATCCGAAGGTTAGAAGGATGAGTCTTGAGTGTCGGGTTGGAGAATGGGTATATATGAAGTCTCGCCGATAGATGATGTGGCTTCGGTTAAGGTACCTTAGGGAAGGACATAGTTGGGCATGATAAGGTGATATCCATATTTTTTTTTCCAATCCACTCAACCCTAAGGCGCCAAGTTCTTCCTTTTCCAAGTGGTCCTAATCCTTTCAATTCTTGAGTCTCATGGCATGACATGCTTACATATGCACCGAAATGATTTTCATGAAGATTTAAATGATTTGAATACGTTTGATATGATTTTTAATGACTTGATGATTTGTTTTTTGAATGGTGAATTGTGCATTGTAGCTTTTGTTGGGAAGTTTCATGTTCTCACCCAACCCTTTCAATCCTTGTTCTTGCAGATTCGGGAAAAAATGTTCCTAAGGGGGAGAAGATGTAAGGAGCCATATTTTTCATGCTTGTGTATGTTGTTTAAGATCATCATGGGCCCCCTACATTAAGCCACGTTCAAAGGGATTTCTATTGGCTAAGTTCGACATAAGTACCGATAGAAAAGTCAAATTTAAAGGAGCATAACTTATAGCATAATTGGAACTGGGTGGCCCACGACATCTCAAATGAAATCCCTTAGAGTTAGATTAAAGAATACTTGGGTTCACCTCATTCTGATGCCGGACGAAGGAGTTATGTTCGTTTTCGTGAGACCCTCCTGTGCAGTGATGTCACACAGACAGTTTGATAGGTAGTGTGGCCTTGGATGAACTGTTTGGATGGATTGGGATGGAAAAGGCCATTTTTGTCCTAAGGAATGGGAATTCCTTTGAGTTAACTTTGCAATGCTCTTGGTTTCACCTCATTCCTACGTCAGATGAAGGAGTTATGATCGTTTTCGTGAGACCCTCCTGTGCAGTGATGTCACACGGACAGTTTGATGGGCAGTGTGACCTTGGATGAACCATTTGGCTGGATTGGGATTGATAAGGCCATTTTGGCCTAAGGAATGGTAAGCTCTTTGAGTTATCTTTACAACGTACTTGGTTTCACCTCATTCCAATGTCTGATGAAGGAGTTATGATTGTTTTCGTGAGACCCTCTTGTGCAGAGGTGTAAAACGGATAGTTTGACGGGAAGTGGTTCCTTTGATGGGCCCTTTAGGTTAGCTGGGACTGGAAAGGGCAATTTTGTCACCAAGGAAGGTGACACAGCCAGTGGCATGGGTCATGTGGCTTGCCACTAACTGTGTGGATGGGCACAAGGTATGTCAAGGGAGCTTGTTGGACTTGGGGGAAAATTTGGTTAAGAGTGATGCCATGGGCACCCTTGACGGGTCGTGTGGGGTATGACGGTTTGTGGAACCTGGGCATGAAGTGGCCTAGCAATATTTCCATGCCTAAGTGTGGTGCAACAGATCACTAAACGAACCGTGAAGCATCACACGTCCTGTGAAGTGGTCCGTCAAAGTGACGAGACGTGAACATTTTCTAAGTGTTCCCAACTACCATTTATTTTTCTGTCCCTTTTGATGGGCACGTCACACGACCCGTGAAGTGCTACACAGCCAGTCAATCCTCTAGTAAAGCCACAATTTGTAACATTTTCCATCTTTTTACTAATGACATTTTCGTAAATTTTAATTACTCTAACGACCTTTTTAGACTTCCAATGCTATTTTAACCTCACCAAAAGACCTGAACCCTATTCCAAAGGAACAAACTCATTACTCTCATCTCAAAAACACTCTCAATTCTCTCAAGAGCCTCCATCAAGACCCCAATATCAATTTTAAGGAAACTCAAGAACAAGTTTAGATTCCAAGACCCACTTCCAAGCTTCCATTCTTTCTCAACTCAATTTCAAGAAACTCAAAGTTTTAGGTATGTGGGTTGATCCTTGATTACTTCCAATCAAGGAGACCCAAAATTATTTTCAAGAAAACCTACATGGATTTTGCTTACTTTAATTTGGGGTTTTGAATATTATGATTCCTAAAATTCTATTGATGCATGGGTAGTGTTTATTTGATGATTTTAATGTGATTTAAACCATTATATGAGGATTTACTTTGGGTTTATGAAATTATAAGTGTGCATGTCCTCTTTAACAATTATTTATGCATGGATGATTACAGTATGGGTTTAATTATGTTTTCACTTCAATTTCATATTATAAATGTTGTTTTGGATTAAATCTTAATTACCCATGTCATTCTCTCATTGTTCATAGCATATGCCTTTATGTTCATGGATTATTTTGAGAAAATTATGTTATGGCTTAAGCTCAATTTTGTTTTATCATATGATTATTACAAAATGTTGGTTATTGTTAGACCCCGTATTTCTTTAAATTAAGGACATTTATCCAATTGGGAAATTTTGTTGTGGATGTCGGGTAATTTAAACTTAAGTATAGTTCCGGTGGGTGATTAGAGTATCGAGTGAATTTATTGTGCATAATTAAATTTGAGTCAGAAGCCCTCAGTTGGATCAAAATAGAAAAGTTTGGGACCTAATTGATCAATAGGCTAAGATGGAAGCCCTTATGATGCAATTTTGGAAAGTTGCAACTCTATATATACCCCCCTCTTGTCTTAAAAATAAGAACATATCATATGTTCTTACACTTAGCAAAAAATAAGAAGAGAAAGAAGGGAAAGAGGAGAAGGAGAGGAAGAAGGAAGGAGAAATCAAGTAAGTTTATCCATCTTTGTATTCTTGTCTCTTAAGTATCCTTGTTATTAAGTTGTGAATGTTGAATTGGAGTGTTGGGGATTTAAGGTAAATTTTGGAATGACATAACTATTGATATATACATGTGTGTGTACCTCAGGACATCTAACATATGCCTATAACCATGGTTGAGTGAAAATTTAACCGAAGGGAGGCAAATTGGGGGGAAAAATTTTGAAGTAGCACCCGAGTGCTACAGTAGCTGTAGCCTCGGGTTTCTATAGTGAAAAAGGGCATAATTGCCCTTTTTTCGGCTTGTTGATAAATTGTCACTTCTAGGGTGTTATATTGAGGTTCCTAAGCATCGTAGTAGCTTTGGTTTGGTGGGAAAACATTTGGAAATCCGTAGGCGAAGAATCGAAGTTGTGAACTAATTGGAAAGATATTTCCCATTCTAACTTCTATTGGATTAGTGAAGGCCATGGGAGTGTTGGGGAGGTTATAACATCATGTAAACCGCAAGAAAAAAGGGTGGTTATAAGTTATATAGCGTAATTGATTATAGGAGTCGAATTGGGCGAAATGGGAGCATTTTAGCGCTCGTTTGGTTTTAGCGTGTTATAATGCGTTCCAGTGACTTATAATTGATCCTATAAAAGAATAATAAGTGATGGAATTCATGTAAGTATGTAATTAATGGGTGGAGTGGATTGGAGCCTATTTAGGGCAGTTTTGTCGCATTTTAGCGTTAGGCGTCTCCGTGGGGCGTCGGAGTGTTCCGTTGGGATTCTTGAAGTATAAAGGGACTAGGGAGCACGTTTATATGTTATAAATCAATGGTTAAATCAGATTTTCCAAATTGGTTAGGAAAGGCAAAAATTCGGAGTTTTGGCGTCGCTAGGTTCTGGTTGACATTTAAGTGGCGTAAATGGATTCAAGGGGCATATAAGAGTGTCTGAACCTGTTAAATGGCTAATAATGGATGGCTGCCCTATTTGGTGTCTTTGCGCATCAATAGCTTTACGTAATAATTAACTACGCATGGTCTTTTGGGAGTGTCCTTAGAGGTTGTGAATGCTTGTGGCGGTTGTTGAACGCTTTTTGCAATTGTTTTGCAGATACCTCGCAGCCGGAAGAGTAATTGGTTTGCTTGGCAACGGGATCAACTTGGAATAGAAGGAAGGTATGTAAAACATTCTATCTAATGCCATGAAATTTGTATAAAGGTTCCGATTCTTAGAATGAACAAGTGTCTAGGACTTTCTTTTCCTTGGTTCGACCAAGTTTTACACTTCTATGCGAATGTTATTTACATTATGACCCCTAAATGAACTTACTCATGACTATGGCTCCTATATGTGATTATTTGTCATTATGAGAAAGAAAATTAAGGATTGTGAAAGGAGTATATCCAAGTGAGCGTCAAGTCTGGTACCAAACTTGCAATAATAAAAGTAAAAGTTGATTTGGAAACCTCCTTATTCTTC
>JAOTQR010079658.1:0-10412 GCA_025774065.1 Solanum ossicruentum
TGAACGTTGGTCTAGGTGTCCAATCGGCACCAGTCATGGCCCCGGGGTTGGGTCGTGACAGAGTGGTATCAGAGCCGACTCTCTGCTAGTACGGTGGTGGGGCAAACCTCAGCGAGGACGCTGAGTTCCTACGGGGGGTGAGTGCAGGGACGGCGATACGTAACGCCCCAAAGCGGACAATACCTACACGTGTGAGGCCGGTCGTGACATCCTTCAAGAAAATTAGCGAATAATAAAATTTTCAAAAATTATTGAAAATAATTAAAGAAAAATAATTACAGAAAGATGATTGAAATGTTCATTTTCAACTCAAATGAGTATCCATTATAACTGTAATAACTTAGGATAAAAAAATAAGAACCTTTATCTTTAATTAATCAAGAATGGGCTAATAAGGAATTGACTACTACTAAATTTATATAGATATAATAAGTAAGTCTTTGCGCTTGGCCCATTTGGGCCCCATTGTCACGTGAGACTAAGGGGCAATGCCTTAGCAAATTTCAGCACAAAGCTGATTTGCAGTCGTCGAAAGAAGCAGAAAAAAATATATAGTTGCTACTCATGTGAACAAGAGCTGAACGGAAGGCAGGCGACATCATTTTTCAAGATCTCTAGTCCCCAATAAAGAAAATAGAGTAGAAGAAGAAGGTATTTATAGATTTGATTTGTTTATCCATAGCTCTAGAAATTGGGGGTGGAAAGTTAAGAAATCTCCATGAGTTAGAAAAATAGAGGAGAATTTGAAATTGAGAAAAAATAAGATAATCCTTTGAACTCTCCTTGAATTATATGAATGAATGATATGAATTGGGGTAGTTGATGAATTTAAAGTTATGAAAGTTGTGTAAATTATACAAGAACTCAAGTAAAGACTATTAGAGGGGCTGATTAATTGATTCTAATATAAGAATGGATAGAATTGATCAAATAATAATAAAAGTATGGCAAAATAAATGGATTAGGAATTAGCTGAATTACTCATGGTTTGGGTATTACATTGTATATCATCAAATAGATAGGAAATAGAAAATTCCTAAAAGAGATTGGGAATATCTAAAGTTAGGAGGAACTTAACTTGAACAAAGAAAGTAACATGATATTTTATTATATGAATATAGATTGACAGAAGGAAGTCTTGCGGATTGCATGAGGCAACAAGTTTGGTACTTCTAGACGAATACTGTGAGTAGTAATCTTAACCCCAATTGTGTTTTTATAAGTTTTCATGATTTGTACATGCTTTATAAAGTGAATTGTTATTCAATGGTTTGAATTTTCATATGGGCAAGTCCTTTTACTTGATATGATACCGAAGAAGTTATTTGTATTTTACAAGACAAGTATATTCAATTTGAGATGATTACCGTTATTGAAAGGATTTGACGTTTACTTGAGATATAAGTATTTTACATTTGTTTTTTTTCATTACGTTTTGACATGATATAACAAGATTTACATGCTTTGTGTGGCTTTGGAAAAGCTTATATGGTTTATAAAGAAAAGTTTTAATGGGAGTAGACCTTGATGAATCCCATAGATAACGATAGGTTCGTTAGACCTGGTGCACCTTGTATTACCGATTACAGATAGAACTCTCACTAGTGGGAAGGTAGAACTAGAATATCATTATCGATATACCTCGAGGAGGGATTTACTGATATGAAAGTTGCAAGTATCAAGTAGAAAAGAGCACATCCCAGACACCTCAAAAGTATCAGAGTTTGAATTTCATTTTATTGTGGTATATACTAATCCAATTAAAACCAGCTTGAACCAATTCCATATGAGTAGTATGAAAATCTATGTCTTTCCATGCATAAATATGAGCCAATGCATGAACTATGATCGTACCACAAAATCAATATTAATGAGAAACCAATGCAATGCATGTCATCCCACTATCAAAACAAGAAACATGAGGTTAGGAACTCAAATCATTGCCTCTATAAATATGAAGGCTAAGAGAACTAACATGGGGTCAAGTTACTCGTTGAACAAGGCCTCAGCCCCACAATGTAGGATAACTATAATCTAGTAAAAAATATCACCATCATGCAGCTAAGTATACATCTAAGGAGTCTTATGTACCTAAGAGCTAGTAAGAGAGAAAATTATTCTAAAGTACTTCCAAAAACAAATCCATAATCTCTAGTCAACATTTAGGTAGAGCTAAATCAAACCTATGGCTATAACAAGCTAAACGAGTCTCACAAACTCAGCAAAAGGCACACTATCTGAAGACAAGCACTAATGAAGGTCACACCTAGCTACAAGAGTAATAAAATTCAAACCAAGCTTCGAAAGATCAAACCTAGACTAAGGTCATCCACAAGACTCTCCAAAAGGATACTCGCACTAAACCACGCTTGAAGAAAGGACCCAAGCCTAATCTAATGTCTTCACGGGTCTATACATGTCTATGGCTTACCCAAAAGATTATGAAAACAAAATTGGATGGAAGAACAAATGAATGCCAGGAAAATACAATCTAAATTTGCATAAAATGTATACTAAATAATATCAAGAAGAGCTCAGAAAAAAATGAAAGTCATTGCCTACCTGAATGCTTATAATGCGTGCTTTAATCCAATTCACGATAGTTATCCACACCTGAATCACCTCCAATTGCCGTCACTCTATCAAAATGTTGATAACCATGTCAATATCGTTGTTTTCATATGAAGATTATATTTTCGAAGTTAGACAAAAAATTAGGTCTAAATGGCATTGTGGAACCCACAATAAGAATCCAAAAATTGATCGTAAAATGATTCTAAATGCATTACTGAGCATGTACCCTAATAGTGGGCAAACTTTGATGCACACAACAGAACCAATCAAGCTATGCAACAAAATTTTCTAGGAGAATTCAAGAAGAGAAAAACACCTTTGGGCCACAACACCTTTTGAAGCTCCCCGAATACATCACTACATAAGTCACCTCAAATGGAGGTTTATATCTCTAGAAATCGCAAAATAAAGAAAGAGAGTCAGGATGGTACATGACTAGTCTTATTCAACAAATCAATTCCAAGAACCAATTGTGACCATAGAGCTAAGGCTCCAATAAGAAAGCGGTCGTTGCCAGCAATTAGCCTAACCAAGGTTAGGATTGAATCCACAGGGAATACAGCGCTTGATTACAAGATTTCACTACTAATCATTTCTAGTATTTATGACTACAATCTCTATATGGGGGGAGGGGGTTGTATTTCAAAAGAAAAAACAACCACTAACTATAACCCGAGGAAACATTCAATTTTAGGGAACAACTTGGGAATTGTATTCGTCATGGTTTGTCAACTTGATTACCCTAGTTAACATAACTACAATTTGTGATTTGCATGCAAGACAGTAACTTAGGTTCTCCCAACCCTCTTGTGAAGGTGAAGGTCGAATTTCACCATGGCGCTTGGTCGGCAACCATGGCGTGCCAACTAACCATTACCTATTATCCCAATCAACCTCCCCTTGGTTAGCCTCGGTTGATTAGACGAGAACACATCAATCAAATTCTGTCATCTACTTCCCTTTTCCTATTCGTCACTACCTTGGTTGGGATCGTGATAGTAGGAGGGGTTTGGTGTTGGCCACCAACTACATTAATAATGAAGGAAAATAGATAATACATACAAAAATCTAATCATAGAAATGCAAGAAACCTAGGTTATCTCAATGTCAACTACCTTGGTTCCTACAACCCCAAGTTGTGGGTGCTTAGCTACTCATGGCTAAGGAAAAACATACAAGAATACAAATAATATACATAGTTGAGAGTTGTGCCAATACCAATGAAGAAAATAGACACCATAAATTGCAAACTCACAAGCTTGATTGATCAACAATAAATATAAGGCAAGATTTGCAATCCTCAAAATGGGTTTTCCAAGAGAGAACAATAAACTACTCTAAAAAACTAAGAAAAGCTTCAAAATGTGATCCACAATAGTCTACTGGTCGAACTCATTCTAAAAACCTAACTTAAAATATATATACTATTTACAAAACAACCCCAGAATTTACACAGAAAAGATAGTTGGTAGCTGATAAGTTACAGGTACGACTCGTAGGATGACCTACGAGTCATAGTCGGAGTCTCGTATCAGGTTCGTGGCATCTTGGACTAAACTGGTATGACCCACAGGTAAGAGTTGTTGCTTGAGCTACAACTCATAGTTGATCTCGTAGTCTTGGTCTCTAGTTTTTGGTCCAACATCTTGGCTCTCTGATTCTTGCTACGAGTCCACCTATATGAGTCATAGTATGACTTACGACTCGTGTGATAGCTTCGGAAGGGTGACCTCCACTTAGCAGATTTCTAATTTTTAGTCTCTGATTCTTGCTATGACATCACCCTACGACTCGTAAGGTGAGCTACGACACGTATGTGAGCTCGTATGGCCTATGTTTCAGCAAAATCTGCAACTTTTCTTCAAAATCATGCTAACCTAACTTTTCTGGAATATTAACACAAAAAAACATCAAAACACTAAAAAGTTGCTATAAAAACTCACAAAATCCCTTGTTTCAAGCACCAAATATGCTATATTTTGACAATACATCAACACTCTTAAATTAGAATTGTTGCATGTCCTCAAGTAACAACTCAATCTACGTAGACAAAGAGAAATACACAACAACTATATTAACGACATATACAACAACTCCTTTGATTCAGGTACCCAACTACTATTTTCAAAATAGGATTGCAAATTTATTAAGCAAACAAGAACCTGATAATCCAACTATGACAAGTTAAGGAGCATCAACCGTCCACAATCGCTGGTATAGTCATATGCTACTCAAGTAGTGCAAATGTCCTCACTGGAAAGAAGTCCCTCACACTCACTCAAAAGCGTTTAGAATTCAGGGATTGAGGAAGCATTCTCACTCTCACAATTGAAATTCAATGTATACTGACTAACACCATAGGCTTGCCTCTATATTCATCTTCTAGCTTGGTGATAAGGTGGAGTTGGATCACTTTAGGACTTACAGGCTTATAACAGAGGTTCAAGGTTCTTTGGTATGGTATTTTGGGCAAGTAGTGACTAAAAACTATCCTTGAACCATATTTACCAACACTTTTTGCTTTCATCATCCAACCCATTTTTAATCACTCCACCCTTATTCTCCTATGTTGAACTTTACGCGAGTGCTTTCTTTTTCTTTATCAACTGTACCTCGATATCAGACTCATTTGTGCTATTTTGTTTCAACTCAAGGCACTTTCCTTTTCTTTTTCTTCACTCGATTCATGCTTTTTCATTTCTTTCTTGATTTCCCAACTAACTACATTATTGTAATTACTTTACCACAATAAAGGCCACCTTCAACTTAGGCTTTTAGACTCAGGCGAAGTACACAATATCTATGTGTTAAACCAGGGCCACCAACTGCAGCCACCCTCAACTTAGGCCTTTGGCCTCAATCAAGGTTCACATGTTCAAGGATAGACCAGGGCCAATATCAAGGCATTTCATCAAACAAGGTTAGGCTAGTAACGTATCAAGAAAGACTGAGTACATGATAAGATCAAAAGTTTAGAACAAGGGATTCACTCACTCATCTGGTGGGTCATTTAGGCTAAAGTGGTTTCACTCAAAGAACAAAAGGCCTAAGATCCTTTCTATATCCACCACATCGCCAAACCAACTTTAGAGTAATAAGGCAAGTTCTGGGTCCATTCAAGATACATGAATGCAGCAAAATAAGCTCACAACACACATGGCAATTGCATCCACAATAAAATATAGACTCATAGGTCATGCTTTCAGTCTCAGCTTACCTTCACAGTATCAAAACAAATATATGAATGCATCAATAATCACAATCTCAAAAATTTTAAGGGCACCCAATTTTTCATTAAAACATTAAACACATCTAAAAATTATGAATATGCCAATAGATAACACTACTATGAATATACCCATTATATACACTACCTAAAATATGCCAGTTTAACAGAAAAGTAAATATCTACAAGGAAAAAGAAGCACAGCAAGAAAATCTTGGGATAAAAAATAGGGGAAGTTATGGACTTGAGGCTACTCAGACTTCACCTTAATCCATAACTTCCACCATCCCACCGAAATTAGATACTTTGTCCTCAAAGTAAAATCACAAACTTAAGACAAGAAAATGAAAACATAATATAGATATATAAACATTAAAAAGTAATAATTAACAAAACCAATATCCAAAACCAAACATAAGAATATTATCCAACAAAAACATTTAAAAAAAACAACAGAAAAACAATATTGTCTATCACAAGGACAAAATATCCATAAAGTAAAATAAGAGCTGGGATCAAAAGGGGTCAAACATCATGAGCATCAAGCACCAGTCTCGGGCTGATCTGTGGGGTCCTGGGGCTGCCTCTCCTCTGTAGCTATACCAGAAATACCCTCTCTAGGTGGGGTGTGTTGCGCTCTTTCTCTCTGAATAACCGCCAATAAAAGTGACTTCTGCACTACCTCCTCAGGTATGGGCTCCTCCTCCTGTCTTAGCTTCTTCAAGGTCGGCTCTAGGTCATCACCTCTGATCAAGGGGCCTCTTCCCATGGGTGCCCGAACGATCGGTGAGCCAATCAAATACTGCATCATCTACCGATGCTACCTCTGGGGCTGGAACAGGGCTGCCAACGGCTATAATAAGTTCTCCTTTAACTTGAATAACTCCTCAGTAACTGCAGTCGCGTCTGCAAGCCTAGATCCCTCAAGCCTTTTATGGACTCTAGCCTCAAGTACATCGCCCCGGGCATCCACCGCTCAAACTCTCTCATCAACTAAATCTTGGGCAAATGCCCTCATCCTCTCCTTAGAGTCCTGAACAGTCTGATCAATCAATCGGCAGACTCGTGCTGACAACTCCTATAGCTTGCCCTCTGCTACAGCCACCCTGCGTAAAAAAGCCTAAGAAACAACAGCAGAGAAAAGAGGGTCAACCTGTAGAGTAGATACTATTGGTGCTGGAGTGCTGGAGGATGGTGTAGACTCGATCTCAATCGTTGGCATAGGCTCTGCAGTGATCAGAGTATTGTCGGTAGTAGCTAGAGGTGGACCTGGAATTTGAGGCTCTACCAGAAATAGCTGTGGAATAGCTGGAGGAGCTGCTCGAGGTAAGGTCACCGGATTCTCATCAGCCTTTATCATGCTTGGATCTATAGTGTGTGTAGCCTCTATATGAGGGTCCTGGTGCGGATCAATAGGAATACATGCTGCACTACATAGTTGATGGATCAGGACCAGAAATGGCAATAAGGTGTTCGTCCTGACTGCAGCCTCATGAATTTTCTTCAAATAATCTAGGCCCAATCTATAGCATAGCCATCTAGAATGCTGGCCAATATTACAACTCTCTCGAGGGTGATCACATTATCTGTGAAGGTTACAATATAGCTCTCTCGAGGGTGATCACATTATCCATGAAGGTTGTCCTAATACACCAATGGATAATAGACCACCAAAACTTGTCCCAGAATGAGAGGTGTGCCTTAACTATAGGATCTACGTGGTTTGTGACCCACATTGGCTTGACACTCTCCTCACAGATTTGGCTGGAAATACACCGTAGCAACTCTGTCCTGGCCCCAATAACTTTCCCAGTCACCGCTTTTCTCATTTTATCAATCCGGCTATCATACTCTGCGGTAGACTGAGACACTCTATAAGTGGGCCCAAACTGCACTTGTTGAATTGTCTCCTCCGAGATATCAACTTTCCTCCCCTGGACTATCACCACCCATAGCCTCGGCTCCTCTATGGCTTCTTATTCTTTGGCAGCCCCTGTTGGAGTGTAGCAAGAAATGTTGTATAGAACTCATGGACTATGTAAGGGGCATATTTACCCAGCTGCTGTGTGGTCCACTGCAATCCATGCTCATCCAACCTAGCATCCAATCCGGGTACTCTGTCTAAGCCTGAGGCATTCAATCGGGACTCCTCATGAAATTAGTGAACCGGTTTGCCTTGCCCCTTAGGCTCCAACCCTTAGTCGTATATTTCTTTCATTCCAGGGATACACCATTTACGATCAATTGGGGGTTGGGACTGGATGTTCTCCTGCTAGGTTTGGGAGGTACTCTCGGACTCTGACTCGGAGCCGGAATGTAAGGGGGTCATCTGTGACAAGCTGCTATCTGACCCGTCCCTTTTTCCTTATTGGTCCTCCTCTTCAGACTAGAAGGAACTACTAACTTCCATGGGAGTATACGCTGCAAGTGCCTGAGTCTAGGATCTGTTGGCCTCCGATCTACCCTGACTTTATGGACCTCGACAGAGCCCTCAAATTTTTTAGTTCTAGATGAATTATCCACCAATCTCTTTTGAAAGGATTGGATTGCTTGCTTGTCTTTAAGAGGCATTTTATCTGCAGACAAACCACAAAGCAACATGTCAGGTCGAGATGTTTGATCAACTAAAAGACATAACAAAGCATAAGAAGCAATATCAAATCAAAAATAGAAATTCACTGGTGCAACTGCAGGTTTGTAGATATGAGTGCAGTTACGACTCGTAGGGTGACCTACGAGTAGCATACTATCCTCGTAGAACCAGTTATGCCTTCAAAAATGCTTTCTGATCCCAGATATGAGACATAGTTATGACTCGTAAGGTGACCTACGAGTCGTAGTCTGGGTTCGTAATCATTTTCAGAAACATTTTCCAGAATTCAGATAAGCTTATGAAACTCTCACTACGGGTTATAGCAGGAACTATGAGTCATAGAAAGAACTACGAGTTGTATGTGAGTCTCGTATGAAAAACATGAAGAACCCCCAAATTACTATTGCTTTGCTATGAGGGACCCTTACTACTCCTAGAGGAACCTACGAGTCGTAGGAGTGCCTCGTAGCAGGAAACAGAAGGCATCTGCCTAAAATTGTCCCACCACAAGCATAAATCAAACACAAAATTCAAACCAAGTTGAGACATAAGAGCAGTGTAGAATTCATGGCAAATAATCAATTCCATACTAATCATCAAAAATTCAAAATGACCTGCATCCCTTAGAGTCAAAACCAATTCTACGCTATGTCAAGCATATCAAAAACAATATGTTTTCTAAACCCTTACTTGACAACCATAAAACAATCCAAGAGATGCAATTTCTATAGATATCAATTCACTCAAACCCCATAAGTTAAAGCATAAGCATCACACCCACATCTTCCTAAATTTCAACTCCGACAACCGTTCAGATCACGCACGAGCAACAATCACACAATACATCCTATGAATGAATCATAAATTTAGCATTCATTATCACTCATTCAAGATTTTCAACAAAAGTAGGTTCACAATAATCACTATGTGGCATGATTTAACATGAATAAACAAAGCATACACTCATATAGGGAATAAACCCACCACAAAATATTGCATAATGTAACCACAGAGCTTACCGATCAATTGTAGAAATGAACTAAAGTGCAGAAAATCAAAAATCATGCTGAAACCCTAAAAATAGCGCCTTCGCCGAAATCTTCACCAGAAAATGATGTAGGTGGCCAAGATTTTGATTGAAAAAATGGCATGGGTGAAGGGGAGGGATTTTTCCATCTCTTTTTAGGGTTTAAGATCAACAATAGGGGTCAAATGGTATTTTGACCCCTTATATAAGGAAATCGGGTCAAATTTTAAAAATCTACAAATTGGGGCTATGAGATCCCAACTACAAGTTGTAGGCTATGCTACGACTCGTAGTTCCTGGTCTCGTAGCAAATTCAACACTTATAAAAATTTAGGAATCATACCTTGGTACTACGAACCCCTTTTACGACTCGTATGGGACCCTATGAGTCATAAAGTTAGCTCATAGTGTATTTGCCAACTTCTGATACTCACTGATTTCCTCTACGATACATGACTACGAGTCATAGTGAGGAGTACAACTTGTAGGCCTGATCATAGAGGCTGCTCCAAATGCCATTTTTCAGATCTTCAGTACTTCAATTCTCATCTACAAACCAAATATCAAAACACAAAAATTCTTCAAATATTACAACTGCACCAATGTCTTTCAATCATAAAAACAAACTCACACCTTCTACCTAAGAATTTCAACAATTCAAAACACTTAAAACAAGCCAACAATTATAAAAAATGCTTGGGTTGTAACCCAAAAGCACCTTGTTTAACGTCATGGCTCGATTTTGTCATCATCCTTCATCAACTATCATCGAGGGTCCACACCTCACTCTTGCACTCATCTGGGTGTTTTATGGATTGACCAATATCGAACACAACCTCTGCATCATTAACCCTAAATCGCAATTGACCAGAATCCATATCTACTAGGGCTCTTCTAGTGGCCAGAAATTGTCATACCCCTCCCTGGGGTCGTGACCAGTGCCCGATAGGGGCACGTAATCACCTACTAAGTTGAATTTCTTTATAATCACA